>JAOTRH010000022.1:3819324-3830298 GCA_034768845.1 Heliamphora exappendiculata | reverse complement strand
TTGAGCACACAATAACTTCTCTCCACCAATAGAAGATAAAGGTTGAATTCTATAGAAGTTCTTATTAAAAAGGGGGGGAAAACAAAAAACAATAAGATTTGGCTGCCGGAGCCTTTTGTCGCTGCTCCCTTCCTCTGTTACTTCCCCTCAGTTTTATGCCATTCTTCTTCATTCGCTATTCTACTTGTTTACACGGGTGATTTGCCTAGCTTTTTGTTAGGGGCTTTTTTGCCTTTTTAATTTTTTTTAAATATTTTACTTCAATGTTTTTTTCTTTTTCAGTTCTTCAACGAGAGGAATCTCTTCAACGAGAGAAATTTAACAAATATGTCCGTTTAAGCTAGAGTTGAGAAAAATTCCCTCCATACGAAAAAGGCACTAAAAGGCCATTAGGTGGCTTTTTTCATCTTATCTGTATTTTTAAATTCTTTTGGTCATTTTCCCTTAATTTCTAATAATGAGAAGAATTTAAAAAATATGTTCGCTTGAGTTAATGTTGAAAAAATTCACTAAAAATAGAAAAAATAAAATAGTATAAAAAAGACTAGACCAATCGCAAGACTTCTCTATTCCTTGAAGGCTTGCACTCTGTTTCTCTTCTTCCCTGGTTCTCTCTTCTTTTATATGTTCATTTTCTACTTCAATGCCCATATTTTCCTACTATAAAATTTTAAATTCCCCATATATTTGGTAAGTTTCTAGGAATGGTGTGGTGAAAAAGGAGTGAAGCAATATTTGCAATACATCCCTTCAAAACTGTAATACTTAGAAAAGCAAACTTCCATTGGCTCCACATCCTACCACGACCATGGCCGCGATGCCATAATGAACTCTAGATTAAGAGTGAACATATATATGCCCAGGCTGTAATGCCCCAGTTCTCAAAAGGGTGAGAGGTAGTAGATCACGTGGATTGGTCGATTGACTGGTGGCTGCATTAGTTCGTACCACAATGCTGTGTTGGCGGTGTGTTAGGATATATATACGAAAGCACAAGAAATACTAACTTCTAACCATGGTTTTTGGTGCACTTTGCAAAACTCCTCTGGAGTCTGGAGATTGCTTGGACCATTTCCAGGGTGGGTTGGTACACAGGTGACTCCATACCAAAACTCTTGTATATACCCCGATTTAGAAAACTCATGAACAATTATGGCGTATATACAGATTTGAAAAGAATTGCACTCAACTTCAAAATTGCCTCAACTTTGGCAGTCTATTTATACTGAGAAGTGAGCCCAACAATGATATATTTGCTGCCAAACTATGACATTTCTTAAATATCCACCTTCAGAACAATATTATTGGTCTCCAGTGCTGCTACTTTGGCTCGACAAGCTGCTGCTGCAGCCATAGCAGTCCTTACCTTTTCTCCCCGAGGGAGCTCATGGGCTTCAACTGTGGGATTGAATCTTAATTCAGCTGGTGGAATGAAACAGTCTGCTGACAGCCCAGGAACATTGAATGCCACTTCATCGATTGTCCATGCTTCTTCCATCCTGGTTTTCGTGTGGCTCATCGCCGTCTCTCCAAACCTGAAAAGTGTCACAACTGATCGTCCGGCGTGAGCAATCACGATCCCTTCAACGGGCCTGTAATCATCAAGGTACGAATTGATTGTGGTTTCCCAGTACCCCGCATCCCCATCATTAGTTTGTATGCGGGTCAAATGGGAGTCTTCCAACTGTACAAGGAGCCCAGTTTTCTGGCTGAAATAGCCGAACAAAACGTGCCTTATGATCTCTGATGGCCCTTCACTCCGGGATTTCAATGTATGAGGATCAGCACAACGCTTGAGGATGAAGCAATCTTCCCCATTGATGTTCTTTTCCCCAATACATCTTGCATTAGTAAACGTGCTTGCAGTGGTCCTCGGGTCAAGGCCCTGTAATGAGAATGGAGGTCATATCATCAACCTAAAAAAAGCCAATGGGCAAAGAAAGTGTAGAATTGAAAGCCTAACAGTTAGGAAGCACAGATAATCGGATACAGATATGGGATACGATATGGATGCAGCGATATGACAAAATTTGAAAATTAGAATACGGGTACGACTAAAATACTTTTGTAAACAAATTATTTTTTATAATTTTTTGTATGTATTATTTATACAACTAAACCAAAAGCAAAAGTTAATTCATTTAGTTGTTATTACCATACATTCAATAAGTACCCAAGTTAAAAAGTATATTATTAAAAAAAATCCTAAGCATAAAAAAAGAAGTCATAGCTGGAAATTCATAAAAATAAATTGGAAAAAAACATCCAAAAACGTATCTAGAATTGAAAAAATAAAAAATACTTTCAAGATTACTTCTCAGCCATGTCCAATACATATCCCCTCGTATTGGTATATCAGATACGTATCGAATACTTGTACTAGGAAATTTTTGGAATATCCGTGGTTCATAGAGGCTACGGGTGTGTGCAAATGAGCATCACCTGAAGTGCACGACGTAAGGGTCTAACAGGCCCTTTTGCAGCATGTGGACCAAGCCATGGTGTGTGCCGCCATACAAGCTTTCCGTTGCAACCAGCATGAATCTTGCAGCCACCAAGAGCTAGCTCAACAAACCACATGTGTGGATTCATCTGCCAGAGCACAAACCCACCAGACTCTGCAGCTTTGGAGGAATTCCTGCTCTTTATGACTTTTGTGGCAGTCTTGACACCAGAAGCTAACATCCTCACCTTACCCATCGCATAAGCATTGTGAACAACATTTTGAAGCTTTTTTCCCCCACACGCCGCTGTGTATTGCTGCAATATGTACTGAGCAGATGAAGTTTCCTGCGATTACAATCCAGCAAGATTGTCTCACTTCTGGAGAAATTTCAGAAAATGAAAATCTGGAAGGCATCCATACAGATCAGCACAATGACATTTATAAGGAAAAACAAAAATATACATATGAAAGCACACAAATAACCAGCACATCAACCTTTTATTGGTCGTTTATCTCATTTATCTCTTTAATTTATAGAGGAAGTGATTCCCCTCCCATTGACTTGCACTCAACTAATCCTCGTCTCCACAATCCCCAATCTCTCTCTTTTTCTAATAGACGTTAGGGGGGGAAATAGGGAGAGAAAGAAGTTACAAGTAGTGGTAAGATTCGAACCTGGTGTCACACACGCCCATCAGGACCTCACCATAAACCCCGGGTATCTTCAATCTCTCATTTTCACATAAATCTATACTATACACACACACACACACACACACACACACACACATATATATATAGTAATGTGTTAAGACTGTTAAGTCTCTCAAAATGCTTTAAACTCCCAATCCTAATTTTTAAAAGAAAGTTGTGCTCCACTTTTCTGTGTGGCATACCCCAAATTGCTTCCTTTCACTATTCCTAAACACACAAAGTTATAAATAGAAAAGGAAAAAAATCCCACCACCATGTCTCCCTCCTTCAACAACTCAAATCCTGGTTCCGCATGCCTGGGCCCTGGGGATTTCGACCACATATTCCCCATTACCTTAACAAAATACCAAAAAAAAAAAAAAAAGAAACAAAGAAACAAAAATTCACTTCCTCCCACAGTCCCACTACACCACATCTCATCCCCACTCAAATCCTGATTTCACTCTCTCCCTAGCACCATTCTCTCCGGTCCTGTAGTTACCTTAGCATCTCTTCTTCACTTGACTCACTACTTTGTTTCGAGCATGTCTTGATGGATCACAACGAAAGACACGTCTTGATGGATCACAACGAAAGACGCAAAACATCTATTTTAAGTGGGCAACTTCATGCTTTGGGCCCGGTAAGTAACTTCATGTTGTGGGCTCGGGTAAGTTCATTCTCATAGTGGTCAACACAAAATGGTGGAATTAAGATTTTATTGTTCATTTTTTTTTTGGGGGGGAGGGGGGGTGGAGGGGGCAATGACTCGTAAAAAGCACTGAAATCACTACTTATACATAAAATCATATAAATCTATACATAAAAATAACAATTTTTAAAAATTTTGGTCAGCCCTTCCCTCCTTTCTGTCCACCCCTACCTATGCATGTACATAGTTCCATACAATAATAGAGTAGATGTATTGATATGTGCACATGTAGCGGATCCAACAGCAAAAGCCTGTTTTTCAACGTCTCCTGGGACTTTAAATTCTACAGTTCCATCATCTTTCTCAGTAGTTATTCTGTACAACTCACCATTTGTAACAGGTTGTGTTGTGTAATTAGCTATTTTGTGTCGCAATTGAAACAAATAATTCTCGTGGCCCAGAATAAAAAATATAAGAGTTTGGAACATTAAATAACTTGTATTCATAAAACATCTTGCATAACATAGATAATAAATAAATAGGAGTTAATGTCATTCCAATTGCCATTAAGCCATTGAAAAGCTACTGAACTTTGTTTATATCATTCCACATCACTAACCTTTTTAAGAAGAAATCTAGTTATGCTTCTGTATTGCTCTTGTATTGTGTTTTTTTTTTTTTTACTTTTTACTTTCTTCATGTCTGATTCTGAATAATCTTCTTCAATGTTTTTTTGTTGGTTTGAGAAATCAGCTACAAGATTTTCTTGGTTTTGTTCATGTGATCTAAGATTTTTTTGGTCTGCGTATTTTTTTCCCTTTTGATTCTTTTATAATTGGTTTTTTCATTCGATGGTCTAACTTCTTTTTGCTTTCTATTGATGTTTTTATTTTCACTAACATTTTTACTAGAACGAGGCTAAAACTCCAGAAATAAAAAATGCCAAAATAGGAATAAGGCTTGATATTATTAAAAATGCCCAAAAAATATCATATTTGTAAAGAAGAAACATAGACGCATAAATGTAGAAAATATACCAGATTAATCGATTTGAATTAGAATTGTAAAGTCATCCGTAACTCTTTATCAAAACAAACAAGAGTTTGTTTTGATCGAACCTGCTAGTTTCGTATGTTTTCTGGGGGAAATATCTCGTTCAAGATCTATCAATCGGAATCCTATTTCCATTAAACTTATTTCTTTCAATATAGTTAATACAAATAGATATTGCTCTTATCGAAAGAAAATTCTTCTATTAACTATGATTCTCTTTAAAGAAAAGAAATTCTCAAATTCTAACTAAAATTCCTAATAAAATATTAAGTAGAATTCTCATTTTTTGTTTAGATTTTTTAATATTTTTGATTAATTCTATTTTTTTTTAAATGGAAATCCCAACAATGCAAGTATAACTGGCGTAAAGTTGCACCTTGCAATATTGAACAAGAAACTAAGCAATAAGATGAGCAAATAACCCACCACGCAATCTCAAATCCGAAGGTCCACAGACTTTTATAATTTGAAAAACCTTAACCCACACAAGCACATTCATACATGCACGCTTTTGATTTTGAATAAGGGATATTAAGGGGTTTGAATCCCATATTGCTGAATTGATGAGGACTGAATAAAAGTTGAGACCTGGGGCATTTCTTTTTCCATAGTCAACCATTGTTTTCTATGAGTCGAGTATTTTTTTGGGATGCTAGCTTTGTACCTAGTATGACATTCAATGAGATTGCAATCCTTATCAAAAGTTAATTATAAAAAAATAGAGAAAAAATGCAATGCAATTTTTTTTTATGCTTTTGATGTTGCATTACCTCTGTTTGATATTTGTCAGTAAAAAAATTTAAAACAATTTTGGTAAAAAGATAATTTTATTTTAGGGTTTTCTTATATACATTTGTCTCTTCACTTTATCATTTTCTTCAAGAATTCAAACCATAATGTTATCAATTTATTGTTTAATATTACGGGTAAATTATACTGACCTCCCTTGAGGTTTTGGTCAAATACAGTTACCCCTAACACTTGGGACAAATTACATTGACCTCCCTTACAGTGAAACGGCGTTAACGGAGAAGCTGATATGACCAAAATACCCTCAGATATTTGGAGAATTATATATATATATATATATATATATATGATGTTTACACAGGAAAGCTTGAAGACTTATGCTTTAAGATGAGAAAAATGGAACCAGAGGCTTCACAATGCTCCTGTCACGTCAACCCCCACCAAACCACCACCCATAGGCGCTACCCATCGGCGACAATGACACCCCACCGCCGCCCCTTGCTCCAACGACTACGACCCGACGCCGGCACTGCCCAACCACCGGTCTCTCTCTCTCTCTCTCTCTCTCTCTCTGATCACTACCACCACCGAGCACCTCCACCATCGCCACCGTCAATTATGAAATTGTAAAGCAGGACATTTTAAACGCACTCAGGTGTTCCAACTTTGACCCTTTTTCTTTCCTACCTCGCCATCAATTACCTCGATCGCTTCCTTTCCCCCCCTTTCCCCAGTCGTCGCCGTCCATGACTGTCGCCACCGTCGGCAACTCCTCCGCCACCGTTCGCCGCCGTCATCAACCACCGTTTTTCTCTCTTGGTAATTTCTCTCTCACCATCTTCTGTTTCTCTCCCGTTTCTCTTCTCCACACCACCACAGCTACCTTGGCCACCATGACCACCACCAGCGCCACCACCCACCACCTTTAGACTCACTGTCGACACCCCAGAAACCATTTAAACCACCACGGAACAACCGCGGTGGCCACCACTATTAATAAATTTTTATTTTCATTAACTGTATACACACAACCACCATTGTACGTGCACACCATTATTTTTGGATCGACAACGTTCATTACTCTTTTGACGACCTAACGCTGCTAGTGAACTGTTTCGATCGCCGGTAAATTACTCTGACAAACTCAAACCGAAGAATTATTGTTTTATAAACTTTATAAAAAAAAAGAAGAAGAAACAGATTTTTGTGTTGAGGGACAAAATAGGAATAAAATCTCATGTAATTAATGACACAAAAGACCATGGACGAAGCCCTAACGGTTGAAGTTAGTATGTAACAACATTTCAGCATATAAGGGAGGTCAGTGTAATTTGTCTAAAAAGTGGGATTGACTATATTTGACCAAAATCTCATGAGAGGTCAGTGTAATTTACCCTAATATTAAATAGTAATTGATACTGTGCAATTGACAGAAATAATTTTATCAAGAGATTTAAGTTAAAAACTAACTCTATCTTGATAGAAATAGTATAATCAATTTCTGGGAAACGAATTATGCTTTGTATTTTTTAAAAAATATTACGATTAACGAGTGAGAGAAGATCAAAACCAACAACAACCACGCAATGTAGTGGAGATAATATATTTGTATTGACAAACTTCTATTATCTTTTTTCATTATGTGGTGTTTTATGTGTTAGCTAAATTTTATTATATGCATCAAACTACTAATGCCATTTATTTGGGTTTAGTCATCTGCTGCATAGCACGGGTTACTACTAGTGTTAACATCTGCATATGTATACAACAAATAATATCAGCTTCTAATTCACACACACTTGTGCTGGCCCCCTAAATAACAGTCACTAGTGGCAGATCTGGCATGTGCTCCCCTCAAGTTTTGATATTTATACTTTCCTTATAAAAATATGAAAAAGAAAGGGAATGTTCCTGAACTGTGGCAGTGACGTTAAATTGCCCCAGTCTACATGACAGTGATGCCATGGCCATCAGGGAATGTTCTTGAAGTGTGAAAAAAGTCACAACAGGAACGTTGTGGCCTAGTGAGAAAGATTGTAACACCCCATAATGATTTACAGATTGATCAGGTAGATGACTGGCAGGCAGACCGGTGAATGGTGAAAGTTGTCACACATTGGTGCAATGGTGTGGTGATGAGCTCTATATATAAAAACGCGCCAAAATACAAATCAACTTCTTACCATGATTTTTGGAGCGCGTGACAACGCTTGTCTAAAGGTTATTCAGACCATTATGAGGGCGCGTCGCCACATAAAAAATTTTCATTAGCATGCGTGGCAATAATTTGAGCCACACATTAATGTGGGCGCCACACCAAAAATGGTGAGATCCACACCAAACCTTCAAACTCCAGTAACCATAATCCTAAGCACAAAAGCAAGAACTATGCTACTTGCTGACCTACTAAAATTATGTGAATACTCATGGAAACGTATCACAACCCAAATTGTTAATACCCTTTTATTTATTGAGTTCTGGTACTCAATAAGATTACCCTTCAACAAATTTCCTTTCTGGATAGATAATTTTCCATTTTGGTAAAGTAAATACTCCATCAGCAACAGTAGATACTTAGAAAAAAAAGACCTATAGAACTACTCAGAATTCAAAGACTGTTTAAGATTTATTTGGAGTATAGCCCACACCTTAATAAGGTCCCATTCGGGATAATTACTTATTTATTTATTTTACTTTGTTTATTTTTGTTATAGTGAACTTTTTATCGTTTAGATAAACTATTATACTTTTTTATTCCTCTCATCGAGACGAATCGAAAAAATAAAAAAATTTGATCAAAATATTAAAACACTTCAAAAAGACAAAAAAATAAGACAAAATAAACTAATAAATTAAATTTTATATTGCTTATTTTTGTCATTAATGAACTTTTTTTTTATCTTTTCATCAATTTTTTTTTTCGATTTATCCCCAAATGATTTGAAAAAGTTAAAAAAATTTAGTCAAAAAGTAAAAAAAAAAAGTCATAAAAAACATGCCATATTGTACGCGTTATAAATTGGACGGCACAACCAGAACCAATTTAATTGGTTCAAATATGATGATCCCTAACACATCAGGAACCGGACTCCCTGTTGCTGAACTCACTGGAGGCTGCTCATGGTATTGCCGAACTCTTGCAAGATAAAAAATACCGTTAGTGCTTTTCGGCCTGATTTGATCAGGAAGCACTCCGACGTTCAAGTTAAATTTCTCTATGAGATATTTCTAATTAAGAATTGGGTTTGAATTGCGTACCTGGAGTGCAGAGTGCCTTCTTTTATATAAGGGTTGAAAACCAGGAGGCTGAGTCCTCTTGGGACTTTGCCTTTTATTCATAATCTCTAACTTACCAGATATTATGCTTTATCCTAAAGCAATTCTTATTGCTTTAGAGTCCCTTGATTATGCATTCCCAAACTACCGTAGCAAGAATGGGATATTCTTGAGTTATTCTTTTGCTTGGGGCTGTTTTAGTCTCAAGTATTGTGAGTTAACCCTCCCTGGGTAGCCGGAATTCATAATGGGCCAAACTACCGGTGGATCGGCTCTTTTGAGACAAGTTTAAATCTGCTTGCTTTGGGCTGTATTTCAAGCCCGTAGTTTTATCCGCCTCACATATGCATCAGTAAGATTCTAGATTTATGAACATAGACTTTTTCATACTCCATTTGATAGGAAAAAGAGAAGTGGAAAAACAACAGGAACAAAAAAAAAAAAAATTAAAGAACAATCAAGAGAATTGCATTTCAGAGGGAGAGAGGGAGAGAGGAGACTAACAATTGGGGCGTCTTTGACACTAAGGTGAGGCTCAGGATCGTTGTAACTGACGCGCACCGGAGCCAGCGGTGCGCCCAAAACCCCGAGCAGCAACCTCAGATTGGACCGTTGGTAAGCAGAGGACGAAGAAGACGAAACGGGCGGGGCCCTACAGAGCTGCCCCTTCATCCATTGGCCCCACCTCTCCGTCCTCGAATCCTCGCCGTCCGATCCGTCCGGATTGGGGCCTTCCATCAACGGCGACAGCGCCTCCGCCAGCCTCAAGCTCCCCGAGCTCGAAATCGACGCCTCCGGCGGTGCTCCACGGTGGAAACCACTCCACCGCCGCTGCAGCAGGCCTGAACCTGGTGGAAAATACACATTCCTCCCCGTCGTCATCTCTTCCTTCAACGACGAAAAGAACCCCTGCTTTCTCTCCATAATTACGGCAATAAACCTCACTCCCAAACAGTACTCCTCTAGCCAAAACTCTTCTCTGAGGAGAGAGAGGGAGCGCGAACAGGCAGTTTAATAGGCGGTTTGGTTTGAATAATTTAAAGAGAAAAGATTTTAAAAAATCCTTTTTTTTCTTTAATTATTTAATTGAATTATTAAACAGAGAATTTGTTTTTTCATAAAAAAAAAAAAACAGAGTAATAGTTTTTCCTAATAAGTAGTATTGAATCTCTTCAGAAAGAAAATATTTTTAAAATTATTTAAATTTTATAATTTTAAAATTAAAATTCAAAAAAAAATTCAGACCACGTCCATTATATAAATTAATTAGTCAATAATAGTAGACACTTTTTAATTTTTAAATTTAACTTAATGATCGATATTTTTTCAAAGAGCAAGATGAGGCTCGATCGATGAATCGACTAAAAAGAATAAGATCAACAAACTCATTTTACTGTGTAAAAAATTAATTTATATAATGGACTCATCTCGAAAAATATGTTTCAAATTACTCCCAATAAAATTCTAAAATTTTACTCAAATCTCGACATAACTAATCTCGGGACTTAGGCCTAATCAGGACTATAAAAAGAGAGTCATCCCACTAATGAATTGCTTGTACTCGAATATTGCTCAAATTCATTTTTGGGTCCCGTTTGAACAAATTGCTTATTTATTTATTTGTCTTATTTAGAGTCAAATAAATAATTTTATTTGATTTGTTAAATAAATAAAATTTAAACCAATAAATAAATAAGTCAATAAATTAAATAAGTAAGATTTAAACTAAAATTTAACCAAACATACTTACTTATTTAAATCAATAAATAAAAATAAATAAATAAGTAAATATGTCACTTAAAAATCAAGTTAACCAAACTAACTTACTTATTTATATTTTGCTTACTTCACAATAAATAAATAAATAAATAAATTATTTCTCCAAATGAAACCTTGATCTTCTTATTCCTGCCTTTGACTTAAGCATCAAAAAGCTTTTTGACCGGTATTCTACTAATGTCAAGAAATTTTCTTCTTTTTAAGTCCAAAAGTCTTATGGATATCGTTTAAATTCCAGCATTAACAATGTTAATCAAATAAAATATAAGAGAAATAATATTTTTTTTTCTTTTTTATTTATCCAAGTAAAATGATATATATATAT
>JAOTRH010000022.1:3788332-3808284 GCA_034768845.1 Heliamphora exappendiculata | reverse complement strand
TAGAATAAAATCAAATCAGAATAAAATCAATTTAATCAATCTAATATTCTAATCAATCTAAATCTAATATTCTAACAATTTTTAATATTAAGAAGCCACAATATCACACATTCGATGAAATAAAAAAAAAGAATAAAGAAGGCTGAAAGTTTTCCGAAGTAGACAAAAGAATGAACACGGTTAGGTATTTGCTCTTTACGTTTTCTCTATGCCATAGAAACCCTATGTCCCTCCCTTTTAAGTTACAGAATTATGAAAAGAGAACAAACGACAAAATAAACTGGACAAACAATATGTTAGAATTCAATCGTCCCAATCGGGCCTGTTTTAAACTATAAAAAATTTATGTCAATGGTTCATGTTATATTGGGAATTATGATCATTGGGATTTTAGAATCACGAAAAAGAATTAATTCAATCCTGTGGTAATTTGGGAATTAGGTCATTGATAATATGAATTTTCGTCCTAAGCAATTTTATGAATTTTCGTCCTAAGCAATTTTTTTTCGGCAATTTTCGGACTTTGGTAATTTCAGTAATGCCATTACTTTGGTAATTTCCGTCTAAATTAATTTTTTTATTATTATCAATTTAGGCTCCCAGATTCTACATTAAGAATTCTCCAAAAGAAATTTTTTACATAACATTCTTTTGAAAACTTTTGTTATATTGCATTAGTAATTTCTAAAAAAATTGGGAACATTCTTATTTAGAAACCGATTCAAATTTAAAATTTTAGGTTGCCATAATTAATTTAGTTGATTAATTAATTCTAATTAAGTAAATTGAAATTTAGACCAATCATATGAAATTATCTTAATGGTTTTTAGAAAACAAATGCTAAAAATCTGAGAAAAAAGAATTGAGAGATTGAAACACAAAGAGAATAAAGATGGGAAGGAATCCTCTATATTTTGAAAAATCTTTTCAGAGTGGGGATGACAATTTCTTCTGTCCAGTTCGGTTCGGTCCCGTCCCCGTCCTGTTTCTGCCCCGCTTTGTAAGGTTTTTTCCGCCCTCATAACAAACGGGGTGGAGACGGTATTTGTTCTTCCCGTTCTGTTTTTTTTCATCCCGCTTCCGATTACATAAAATGAATATTTTTAAAATATTAATATATGTATAAAATATAATTTTATAAATCTAATAAGTTCAAAATATTAAAATATTATATTTATCTATATTTTTTTATATTTTGTATATTTAGTTATATTAATTCATCAACTATTATTTTTTATTTATTATATTATTTATAATTTTTATTAATATTACTCTTTTAAACCTTAAAAATTATACTCGAAATATTCCCGTACCGGTCCCCTTTTTCGCTACTTTCTTGATATTTTTTTCAATTCTCGCCCCGATCAAATAAAAGACATGAATGGTTTAATTAATCCCCGGTCCCGCGCCGCCCTATTAGCATTCTTATTTGAGAGATTTAATTGTACTAAATTCAGAAGTTTAAATTTTTTGAAAAAGCTCTTAAATAGTTTGGAAAGTTATTGAATAATTCTAAAGATTTGTAACTAGTTTGGAAAGTTTCTGAATGATTTGAATAGTTTAAGGAAACTCCACTATATGTTTTAGAGTAATCTGAAAAGTGTGTTATCTTAAAAGTATAGAATTTAGTGAAGATGAGAAAGAATTCTAAATATTTTTAAAACTTTTTTCTAAACTTTTTAAGAGACCTACAAGCATTATCCAACATAAAGTCGATCAACATCAGATGCAGCAACACAGTTGCTCAAATAGAGGGAAAAATGCATCTGCACATGGAGAAGAAAACCTTCACAGATGAGAATAAATAAATAAATAAATAAATAAATAAACCTCCATGTAAAAAGAAACACAAAGGCCAGCCCAAGGGCCTAGGCACACATTTAAAAAGGGCCTATAATATTTTATATGTATAATTTTTTTTTAAAATTTTAAAAATATACAAATAATCTTCTTGCATTACATTTTATCAATATCTAATTTGCATCCCAAATAACATTAAACAAAATCAAAAACTATGTTGATAAAAAAAAATCAGAAGCTATAATATCAAAACAAAACAAAAATGTTGAATCAATAGTAGCAAATAATTACTTAAATATTTTTATGCCATTTTTTCCGTAAAACTACCAATTAAAAGTGTATAGCCAAACTTATATACTATTTCTTTTTCAAATGACAATATTACTAATTTATTTATTTTTTTTGTGACATAGTTGACTACATATTAGATTTGATCAATTTTTTTTAATTTTAAATTTTTTTTCTAAGACAATTGTAACAAGTATAATTAACAATATCCTATATTTGAAACACTTCAAAGGAATCATAATTACAAAGCCAATACTAAAGCTTCAATACTTTGAATATATAAAATACTTTTTTTTTTGAGTATTTGAATTCAGATTTGGGCCCTTTAATTCTAATAAATTTTTTATTTAATTTTATACAAAGCTTAATTAGAGGTACTAAAAAATTTGGGCCGTATGTTTTGGGTAAAATTTAGGAGGCTAAAGGCAGCCTCCACATAAGAGTTGGCCATGAACTTCCACGCAATGAGTCATTATTAAAGCACACTACAAAACTGACAAAAAAAAAAAAAAAACTAATTCCCATAAGTCGTATATCACCGCATTTAATTTCTTCTACAATTAGATAGAATAGCATAGAAAGTCATTTTGAATTCTTCGATTTGAATTATCCAGAGAATGCCTTTTATTTCAAAAAGATGAACAATTAAACTTATTTATCGATTCTACCTAGAAACATACAAGTACTATAACGTGCTTTGCCATAAGTATTTGGTAACCATGTATGTGAGGGTATAAATGGCAATTCGATTGGCACAGTTCATTTCTAGATGAAGAGTTCTACTCCGGCCCTTTTATAGGTTTTTTGAACTCGAGCTAATCACAACTGCTTGCTAAGATTAACTACTAGAAAGTTATTTTTGTTGATGTATAGATGATTAAATAATAATAATAATAATAATAATAATAATAGCTCTTGGAATTCTTACATATTGGTTGATAGTTATTTATGCAAATTCCAATTTTAATCCCACTTGAAGAATGTATTACCAAACATGTACAGGATTGGATATCACATTGTTAACCTTCAGCTTGTGATCAAACTCTGCACAATTCCATATCTACATAATAAAGAGATGCTAATTCAAAAAAGGCAAGGAAGAGTTATATATTTAAAATATGAGTTTCCTACTATAGTATCAATCCATTACCATTTGCAAACAAAAGAATTTGCAGGTTTCTGGGACAACAAGATAGTATAGCAAAACTCATTTCATCTGTATTTTGATCAGAACCCCTTTCGATACCTAACAATTGTTCGACTACTGCCTCAGAAAAAATCTCATATGTCACAGTGTATGAAGAACTAGGTAGTTCACTGTACAGCTATTTGAAAATAAATCACAGAGCAATCGAACTTTTGCAGTTGATGAGGAGAATTATGCCCCTCCACTCGGATGAAACAGAAGCCTTGTTCACCTCTGGAAAGAATAATCAGCTGAAGCCTTTCTATCCCAAAATGAGGACTTTTTGACTTAATTCTTAGCATGCTCATACCCCTCGGTGCGTATTAGTCGAGACCAGGAGGAATGCCGGCCACCACCGTATGAAATAAGATAGAGGATAAATGCTACATAGGCAGCTATCCCCATGCTGACGAGAAAACCAACAAGCAGTCCATTAACCTCGGAAAGGAAAAAATCGAGCAAAACATACCCATTGATCGCCATTACCAGGGCAGCCACGGTCCACACAACCCTCTACAACACAAATCAAACAGAACATAAGATAACAGGAATAAAAAAAGCACCACAGTTTACTACTGCCTGAAAATCAAATTAACACTTAAAAGAAGCATATGCTAATATTAGCTCTGTACAATATTATCCTCAGAAGTCTATTAATCTGATTAGATGTTGAATCAGTTTGGGACTCAAAACCTAATGACATAGCTGCACACTCCTGAAAAAAGAGGGACTTGGAGTTGGAGAGTTCTTCATCTATTCATATTAGCCTAAGGATTTTGTTGCTGTTACAAGTTCAAAACCTCCGGGCTCTAGAATAATACATTTAAGTTTTATTAGGTCTGGGTGAAGATTGTTACTTGCATCTGCAGAAAGGCATTCATTGAAATGGACGCAGGATTTTAATTAAGGAGAGCCAATGGTTCTTACAATCTGTTAGGGGATTAAAATTTGAATAACTATACTACGCATTGGAGTAACGTAACAACGTAATAGCTGGTTACCTCTAGAGTAGGTCCAATTTTAAAGACCCCCATGATACGCTCCTTGGACACCAAGGTAAAAAGAGGGATAAGAGAAAAAGGAATTTGCATAGACTGAAGCACATTAAGCCACTCATTGAGAGCATCAAGTGTAGCTTCGGATTTCTTAAAAACAAGAGCTACAATGATAGTCGGCACAATGGCACAACTTCGTGATATCAATGACCTCAGCCATTTCTTCATGCGAAGGTTGAGAAAACCCCCCATAATAAACTGTCCAGCGTACGTGCCCGTTATGGTGCTACTTTGCCCAGCCACCAATAGCCCAATGCCCCAGATATAAAAAATGGGAAACAATCCTCCACCATACTTGTCTTGAAGATACTGCCCTGCATTTGCTAGTCCTACGCTATCGGCTTGTTTAGAACCATAGAATCCCACAGCAAAGACAGACGTGACGAACAAGTTGATCACAAAAGAGACAAGAAGAGCAACCGAGCACTCGATTGAGTAGTAACTGATAGCCTCCTTGACAAGGCCAATCTTGTTGGGGTCGATCTTCCTCGACTGTACCAAAGCAGAATGCAAAAATACATTGTAAGGAGTAATGACACAACCCACAATTCCCACAGCTGCTTGTATTGTTCTTGAACTAAGTTTTGGAACCAAAAGACCTGCAAAGGGAGAACGCATTCGGATTTACTGAGGAACACAACTACAATAATAACGACAAACAACCAAAACAAATAAATGAAGAACCAAAGCACAATATAAGGACTCTGACCTACTACCAGGTCCTTTCCACTTGGCTTTGTGTCAGCAAACATCCAAGCAAATGACAGCGCCATTATTGAAACAAAAACAGCAAAAACGGCTTCTAATTTCCTCACCCCATAGCTCTCGAGAAATAAAAAGATGAAACTGTCCACGTATTCGAGTCAAACAAAAAAATTAGAGGTTGACAGAATGAACTTCCATTTTTCCTTGTAGTGACAGAAAGGAAACTAACAAGAAATGCAAATATTGGATAGCTGGTTTCTCTCCGCATTTGTAGACTACTACTCAGATTTTACTCTCTTTAGCTGCTATAGGTTAGGATCTTTATGATTTAGAAGCATGTGAAAATCTTTTCTATAGCTGTTTAACGAATGTTTGATCTTAGGAGGGGGGGTATTAGATTTATCAGAAAAAGAATTTGTGAGAGGGCGAAATTATATAAATTTAAAAATATTTAAGATTTTTGCTACTACATTAAATAGAATCTTTTCAAAATTTCGGGGTGGCAGCTGCACTTAACCGCCCGGGGTTCGTCCTTGCCTCCAATCAAAGAATAGAAGAATTCATTTATAATCCCAACTTTAGCATGGTAAAAATCCTGAGTTAAAGTGAAATCAACAAATCACTCAACACTGATGATTGTGTTTTCTTTTCAAAAGCTGTTTTATGTTCTGGAAAGAGGGAAAAAAAATGGCTATGGAAACTGTTTTTACATTTTACTGAAAATATACTTCTTCAGAAAATAGGTTTGAATTGTTTCTTGAATTTTCAAAACAAAAAATATATGCAATTAAAAACAAAACATGGTGCTTTAGAGCTCTTGATATCATTTTCATTTTTATGTTTTTATTTTTGGTTTTTTAAAAAACTAAATCAATGAGAGTTTTAAAAGCAACCAACATTCAAAAAATCAAAACCAAAAACTTGAAAGTTATACCAAAGAGGCTTTTACCAATAGACAAAAGAAAAAGGAAAAAGGCAGCATAAATTTCTACGGAAGGAATAATACTAATACTGGGACAAGATAAGCCCCTATTTGGAATGTTAAAAATTTTGATTTTTAAAAGGTTTAATTTGTTTTTTTTTTTTAAAAACAAAGAGAAAAAGAAAAAAGTTAAGATGTTTGGAATAATTTTTTTAGAATAGCTTTTTATTATTAATTTTTTGTTAAAATGTCTTATATATCTTACTCTTTGTTTTTAAATTATAGCGTTTAAGATATTGTCACGGCTTTTTTATTGTTGAAGATAAAATTAACTTTTTAATTAAGAGTGTCATAGTCATTTTAGTAAAAAAAAAATTATGTGTTTGAAATGTGTATAATTTTTTTAAAAATAAATTTAAAAAATATTTTTTTTAAAAAAAATTAATTAATTTTTAAGGAATACTGCTTGTTTTTTTTTAAAAATCAACTAACTTACTTAGAGAACCCTGGCATGGCTAAGACACAAGAATTGATTGCAAATCAAACACACATCAAAAAAAAAAAAAAAGGTGCATGAATAGTAAGATTTTTACAAGATATAGATCACATCAACACATTCTATAAAATCCTAACTATCCATACATTTTTTATGGCCAATTTCTGAATTTCTAAAATTACTGTTTTGAAAAACAAATAAACTTTAGGTGATACAAATCGCATTTTGCTCCGTTTGTTATTTAAAGTTCGCAATAAGTTTCTAAAGCAAAACACATTTTCAAAGCGTTGCTTGAGCCTATTCTTGGGTTACTTTTTTTTAATTTTTTTTTCTTAAGAAACTTATTTGTTTGTCCTTTTTAATGTAATCATTAATTTTTTTTATATCTTTTTATATTTATTTTAAAAAAATCAAAAAACTAAATAGACCCTAAAAGAAAAAAAAAAAAAAGTTAAGGAGAACGCCTACCAATCACACGCTGTAATCAGAACACCGGCCCAAATAGGCAAAACGCCATGACTGAGTATCCTGATAGCAATGGCGCTCCCGATCACCTCCTGAATATCCGCCCCGATCAGCGCCACCTCCGTCATCACCCACAACAACAGCCCCGCCCAATACGGGTACTCCTCCCTGCACAGCTCGGCCAAGTGCCGCCCCGTAGCCACCCCCAGCCTCGCCGACAGCAGCTGGATCAACAGCCCCACTGCCGACGCCCACATCATCAGCCACAGCAGCGAGTACCCCGCGATCGCCCCCGCCTGCAAATCACCCTCCAGGTTCCCCGGATCCAGGAAAGCCACGCTCATCAGCAGCCCCGGCCCCGTGAACCTCCACAGCTTCTTCCACGAGAACGGCGGCGCCGCCGCCTCGTCAACGCTCTCGATGTCGACGGCCAACATTTTTCCCGGTGACGTGCAAGCGAGTTCTTCATCGTTCTTGTCGTTGAAGAACTCGCCGTCAATTAATGCCAGCGGAGACAGTGACGGCGGCGGCGATGGCGGTTTATCAGACAAGAGACGGTTGATTTCCTCGTCCTTGTTGGCTGCGTCGACAACATCTTCCCGTGGTGGAACACTCATCATCCTTTATCCTTCCTATGTTTTTCCAAATTTCATCACCCTTTCGTTTTCTTCTTCTCTTGCTTCTCATCTAACAAAGAAATCTGAGAAATTGGAAAATATTTTCCAATCGTTTGGAACAATGGATAACAATTGATTTGAGACACAATATATATGATTACGATCAATGTGGGTTAAGATTCAAATCTCAAATTATTGAGAGGATATGGTTGTCAAGCTGGGTTGGCTCCTTGATTTTTGGTAAATTGCAGTGAGCTAAAGATGAATGAAATCGGGAAGAAGAAACAAAGATGATTCGAATGATAGAAATAAACAGTGGAGGAAATAGTTTTACTCTTTTGGACCAAAGGATTGGCAAGCCAATGCAGTGATGTTAGCCAAAAAAAGCTTCTCCATTAGTGTTTTCTTTACCCAATTTAAGAAGCTAATGTGTGGTGAAAATTTATTTATAGAATCTACAATTATAGAATAGAATTACGTTATAAAGAATTTATTTTCTTTTGCTGAACTTTTGTTTGCTTTTCATCATAATTTTTTACTTTTTAAAATTTTTCTTTCTAAATTTTTTTTTAGTAATTAAAAGAAGAGAAATTTGGGATACATCTTATTATCAAGTTAATATTTAAGGATTAGTTTTGTCTAACCTTTTTAATAAATTTATTCTTTCAACGTTAATGTTTTTTGAAAATACCATTAAATTAAAATTTTAAAATATTTTATTGACTAAATTCATTCCTAAATAGGAATAAAAAATCTAACTCTAAAAATCTCGTCAAAAACTTCTCAAAAGATTTCGTAACATAGCACCACAACCGTAGTTCCGTCGCTCCTCTATCACTGTCATCGTCGTTGTCGCTGCAGACGCCGACCACTCCTTTTTTGGTTTCGACCACTCATTCTCTGGTGCCGACACTGACAACTTCTTCTCTAGCAATTTCTTTCACTTTCTTTGGTATCGATCTTTTCATTTCATTAAAATAATAAATTTATCAATTTATAATTTTGGAGAAATTTTTCTGAGAATTTTTTTTAGAAGAATTTTCTTGATAAAATTAGAGTGATAAATTTATCAATTAAATTAAATTAATAAATATATCAATTAAAGTGATAAATTTCTCATAATAATGGCGGCACCGGGTGATGGAGAAGTAATAAATTTATCAGTTAAAGTGATAAATTTGTAACATTATGAATTTTTGTAGTTATTTTATAATAAAAAATAATAATTAATTAATTATTTAATAGTCTTAAATGTTAACAAAATATATTATAGATTGAGATTATGAATTATTTTAAAATCTTAAAGCTATTTTGACAAGATAAGCAAGGTTTTAGTAATAGAATTCAGTAAAGAATTATTAAGATGACAGATTTAGAAATAGAATAGAGTATTTGAATTAGAGTTTAAAATAATTATTTGTTGTGTATATATATATATATATGTGTATGTGTAATTTTATTTTAAGATTTAAAATTTATTTTGATAAGACATGAGAAGATAAAGAGGTAGAATTTAAGTATAGAATTTTTCGGAGTTAAAAGAGTTATGAATAAACATAAAAAGCGTTTGAAATGTGCATAAATTAATTTAGAGATACAAAAACATACTTCTATATATATTTAGAGTAGGAAAATGGAGGATTTTAGAATATGAAAAAGAGTGAGTTCTCAAGAATTTGTGAAAGAGAAAATAAAAAATAAAAAGAGAACAAGAAAGAGACGACGACAGAAAGGCAAGGTAGTGATTTTCACTTTCTTAGCCATGGCTAACGATTTGGTGTGACAAGATTACAAATATTTTTATATGTATTTTGGTTTATTTGATTTAAATGGATAAGTGAAGAATATATTTTTATATTTTTTGATACGTAGAATTTAATTTTGATGTTATTTTGATAAAATTCGTTAATCGATAAATTAATGATTTATTTTAACTCGATAATTATAATATTTTAGTATGCTATCATTTAAATATAGATTGAGATAATGAATGATCGTGATATCATTAAATATTAAGTATTAAATAAATAAATAAATATCTTGACAAAGAAAAGAGAATAGCAAAAATAATAATATATAATATATTATTTAATAAATTAGCAGTAAAACGTTATCCGACTTTTATAATATTTAAGTATGTTATTAGTTAAACTAAGATTTAAATAACTAATTGAGTTGATTTGGATAAATATTATATATTAAATATAAATTTAGTCTTATAAAAAATAATAAAACTAATTGATTGGGATAAGTTTGGAACAAAGCAATTTATGAGATTTGGGTATCCAATAATTTATTTTATATTTTTAAGTTGTAGGACCTGATTATAGGACTTGATTGTGGTGTTATTCTAATTAAATAATTATTTTAAAATATTAATATAAAATAATTGATAAAAAAAATTTAAATAATAGACGGTGAAAACTAATTCAATTGTTACAATATTTCAATATATTATTATTTGAGTAGAGTTTGGAAGAATTAATAGTATTGATTGGACTAATTACTATATTTATAAATAAAAATTAAATATTAATATAAATTAAATAATAAATAATAAATAGTACAAATAAAATTTTTCTTGGGGGTTTGCATAGTATTTAAATATTAATTGAGTTTGCCGTTAATTAATATTGAATTTTTATGTAGTATAATTCAGGGTAACACTTAAGTCATACGTTGTTATTCTGATTGCGAGTTATACATTTTTTGAATTTCAAGTGAGTTGTTTATCGTACTACGTATTTTCTAAAATCACTCCTATCCATAATTGGTTTTTGAAAAATAAAAAAAAAAATTTAAAATTCTTTTTGTATAAAAATATATGAATATTTGTTATGTAAAATTCATGGTATATAAATTATTTTTGGCCTTTTCAAAAATTATATAGAGTTTTTCATATTCAAATGATACATAAAACTTTTTATGCACCTTTTTTGTGGTACAACTTATAATATTCTATTTTGGCACCATATTCAAAGTTCAGGGGAAAGGTTCTCTACGGAGATAAGTTTGGCCACTAGAAAAAAGGCAACGGCCTCGCGCTCGTGGTGACTCAGTACTTAACAGTTTTAGGAAAAAAGCTTAGTATTCCGGGTAACTCAAATTGGTTTGTCTTAGAAAAAAAACTCAGGCGTCATCTTGTGGTTACTTTGAATTTGATGTTGGATTCAACGGGTCAAGGATGCACCGAGTTTTTTATATGTGGTACTGGATACTTATTTTATTTATGATTCTCACCGTTTATAGATGATCATATTTTATCACCATTATGGTACTGTTTTTTTTTATTTTTTATGATTAGACGTGATATATTGATTACTTACATTTTTTATTATGAGATCTTGCGAAGTTATTTATTATACTAGAAATATGAATTTTGACAAAAGAAAACATGGTTTGTGAAATCCTATGATTTTACCCTTGTTCATTATATATTATGATTATATTCAACTATAAATATTTTGAATATCCCATTTTTGAAACTGTATTCTACTATGTATGTTTGCCATTCACCGAGCTATCGGCTGACGTTGTTTTTAACATTTTCAGGTGTTTAATGAAAATACTAATAAATACTCTATTGTGTTTTAGGACCCTATACCAGTGATCTTATAAGAAAATTTATTTTGCATTTTTATCAAGTTAATATCTTTTGACAACGAGTTGACACTCAAATTAATATTTCATGAATGATCGTTGTTTCAATTGATAATCGAATTGATTAAAATCAATTGATTATTTTCGTGGACTGTTATGTCCTAAAATATATTTATTATCATTTAAAACACTGTTTTATTCAAATTTCAATAAAGTCGGAATCTTGCATGTTTCATAGAATTTATTTTATTTTTTTAGACTTTCGTGGCTATTGGGTCAAGGCCCGTAGTTCATAGCCAGTCATGCCTCTCAAATTTAGGGTGTGACAAATTTTTCACAACAATCGCAACGCCGGTGATAGAGAAACCAAGATCTATAGAGAAGAACAGTGGCGACGAAAAAATCCAGATCTAAAGAAGAAGGGAGCGGCGACGATCAGCGGCTAAAGAGTGGTGATGAAGGAGCGACGGCGGCGACGGATGAATCCAAATCTAAAGGAAAGAACGGCAGCTATGGAGTGGTGGCGGCGAGATCTTGAAATACCATTCGTCTTCGCCGATGCATCGACGCAGAGATTGCTATCGTTGGAGGCCAACGAGCAGCCTTTGTTCAAGCCACCGTCAGAGACGTCAAATAAGGAGAAGTCCTTAGTTGCAGCGACGGAAGACATTAGAGGAGAAGAAATGGTTGTTGGTCGGACAGAAAAGGAGAAAAGGCCGGAGTGAAGAGAGAGAGAGAGAGAGAGAGAGTGTTTGCGCGCACGCTGCTAGGGTTTTATACTTGTCTTCCACTTTAAATTTGTCAATTTTTTCCCTTGATTTATAGAGTTTCATATCAATCATTAACCATTATAAGGATAAAGTTTTCATATTGGGGAAATATTCTTCATATTCAAAATTTAATAGCATTCTCTTTTATAATTGCAAATTCAGTAAATTCAAACATCAAATGTGATAAATAAATAAAAAAATCTTAAATAGGAATAAATTAGTCATAAAAAATTATCCTAATTTATGATAGAACTAAAATTAGTAAAAAAAACCTTTAGTAAAATTAAAACACTTATGAAGTCTAAAAAATAGCTAATATTCAAATATCTCTTAAAAGAATCTAAAAGGTAAAAAGAATACTAATCCAAAATTTCAAAAATATTACTAAATAAAAAAATTTAAAATTTCACCAAGAAATGCATTTAATTTTGCATTTGGAATTTTTTTTAACTTGCTTAGATTAATCTAACTAAGAAGAAGTAAAAAATAAATAAATAAAATTAAGTTCATTAAGATTTTGCATATATATATATATATATATAAAATAAAAACTAACTTTTTAGACATCTCAAACGCTATAGAATAAAATCTTTCCTTTCTATCACCTCTCATGCTTAAGTGACTGCGAAGTCATCAACCAAGGTAATCTTTCCTTGTGCTAACAGCAGATAAAGGGCGTGTTTCTTTGAGTTTATTTTTCTAACTTTAGCTTATAGCTTTATAAAAAGTCAAAAAAATCTAAACAAGTGTACTTTGTAGCTCTAAATTAACAAACACAAATTTAACTACTTAAATCTATAAGTTTATAATTTTAACAAACTTGTAACTTCTGCTTGAAATTACAATCTCATCTTTTCAATTATAATCTATAAGTTCATAATTTCAGATAAGCCAAACACCCTCCAAATTTCTTTCAGGACCTCCTGTACTAAATCGAAGTCCCTCCTCCAGGCACACAACCATCTAGTTTCAGTACAAAGATCAAAAAATATGTACTGGTAACAGCATTGTATGAAGGACTGAAGAAGTTGAATCTGAATCTACTTGAAAACAAATATAATACAATGGACATACAAAATCGCGCTTTGTCCATCATCCTCTAGAAAAGGAGATTAGTGCTCAGCAAAGTGCAGTTAAAATCAAATGTCCCTGTATTTCGATTTATGTTCTTGCTGTTAAATGTATCATGAAGTTAGAATGAATTGATTGGCGTAAAACAATTCTCGACTTCAAAAAGAGCCCACCGACATATGACATCGTGTGTGCATTCTAGCGAACCTTTGGGGCAGATCATATTTCAAGATCTATCTGCAGGTTCAATTCCCAAGATAAGCAAATCCCTTTGCGCGTATCAAGCTGAACCAAGTGGAAGGAAGGCCACCGCCATGTGAAATGAGATATATAATAAACGCCACGTAAGCAGCAGTCCCGGTGCAGACCACAAACGCAAATAGCAGTCCATTAACTTCAGAAAGGAAGAAATTCAGCAAGAGATACCCATTGATAACCATTACCAGGGCAGCTACCGTCCAGGCAACTCTCTGCAAGGCATATCACCAGTATCAGAAAATAGTAACCTAAAATCTTTTTTTCATTACTTAGAAGTAATACCGGCATACTTGAAATCTAATATACTGCCTGATAATTTACAATTTAGTACTGTGTAAAATAAGCTGCAACTCGAGTTAACTTGAGTTAAGTCAACCATGACAAACTCAAGTTGATGGACATCATCTCACTGATGGATGGTACAGCAGAGCATTCTGGTGCAGCTGAAATGAAAAAGTTATAATTTATAGCCGAAAAAATGTAATTATGACTTTAAGCAGAAGTTATAAATATTTGTTATATCTTTAAACTTGTAACTTCAAATAGTAGAATTTGTATTTATTGATTTATAATCATATGCTAAGCACACCCATTAGAACTTTCTTAACTTTTTGTTGAACTATAAGCGAAAAGCTTAAAAATAATTTTTAACAAACACCCTCCTTGCAAGTTTTAGCCCCTACTACTGTAAGTTTGGCTCTATCACTGTATCCCAGTTGCCCTCCAAGGCAGGAGCACTATTTAGGTGAAGCAACCCACTTCCTCTGATGGGCATTTGACAATTGAGCCTTTGAGGACATCTGATGGAATCCATGTCCATAAGCCAGCCACTACCATTTCAAACCAAATTCTCTTTCTAGAGGTCAACCCCGCTCCCATAAATACCTACCTGAGGAGGTACCTAATGCCAACACATGCATGAACATCTATCTTCTTCAGACTCGTCATCTTATGAATCATGTCTTCTCTAAAAGCACCAAGCATTACCTTGAGTATATGAATTCCAAAAGATACTCTCTAGCCTCTTTTTTTGGGGTAATGAGATCAACACACTGTGTGTATCTTCCCCCTAGCACATTTCCTATAAGCATTGCCCTGTGTTTATGATTTCTAAAAGGTTCTCTTGTGCTTCTGTTTTGGCCCTTCTGGGTCTCATAGATTGTCACCAATAATATCTGCAAGCATATATAAAATAGGCAGTGGACCACTACATGAATGAAATCCACTAATGGTGTCATTGAACCACTCGACCGCCACTATCTACAGCACAATTAAATATGAGATCACCAAATCAATGGTAAGCATAGAGTCAATGGAATAGGAAATTTAATTACATGAAAGGTACAATGGTAAGCAACCTAGAATTCTGGAAGTCATGGGAAAACATGTACTTCATATTGATGCTAAGAAATTCCTTGGAGGCATGAGCCCAGATGATTACCACCAAGCAAACAATTTTTTCCTTAAAATTAAGGTTAGTTGTGATTGTAATGTGGATTTGAGATGAGAAATAGATTAAAAGTTTTAAAAAAAAAATCCCTGACAAAAATTAATATTTCATGCAGGAAAGCATGGCATACTTCCATACATTAAGAAACAACTAGCATGAAGATCAACAACACACAAGACAAGAATTCAGAAACATGGCTCCAAATACTATTCGAAGCCAATAACAAAAAATGGTTGATGAAGTTGATAGAAGCAGTTTAGCGAGTGTCATCCTCTACTTCTGTATGAACTTAGTAGTTACTTGCAATTGTAAATGTAGAATTATCAGAGTCTTGAATAATTAAAGATTAAGTATTAATAATTTCTGCAGCAGGTTGTCCAAATAGCCATTCAAAAAGCAATAATTATTATGAAGATAAATGGCAGGACAAGGACAGTAGGAAAAACATTTTACCTGCAGAGCAGGTCCAATTTTGAAAACTCCCATGACTTCCTGCCTAGACACCAATGTCAAAAGCGGGATAAGCGCAAAGGGAATTTGTATGGACTGAAGAACATTAAGCCATTCATTCAGAACATCTAGGGAAGCTTCAGATCTATTGAATATAAGAGCCACAATAATAGTAGGCACAATAGCACAACTACGTGTGATCAGTGCCCTCAGCCATTTCTTCAATCGAAGGTTAAGAAAACCGCTCATGATAAACTGTCCAGCATAAGTGCCAGTTATGGTACTGCTTTGCCCGGCTGCCAATAGCCCAATGCCCCAAATATAGAGAATTGGGAACATCCCTCCACCATACTTCTCTTCGAGATACTGCCCTGCGTTTACTAGGCCTATACTATTCGCTTGTTTAGTGCCATAGAATCCTTTAGCAAAGACAGTGGTAACAAACAAATTGATCATGAAGGAGACAAGAAGTGCCACTGAGGATTCAATTGAGTAGTAATTGAGTGCCTCTTGGACTTGCCCTTTCTTGTCAGGGTCGATCTTCCTTGACTGTACCAAAGCAGAATGCAAAAATACATTGTGAGGCATTATAACACATCCAACCACTCCGACCGCCTGATGAATTGTTTTTGAGCTTAGTTTTGGAACCAAAAGACCTACAAAAAGGACCAAAATTCATTTTTACCCACGAATATGGTCATCGTGACTTTAACTGTATTCTATGTAAACAATCTGTAACAAAACAATATATGCTTATCACCTAACATAAGTTCTTTTCCACTAGGCTTTGTGTCAGCAAACATCCAGGCAAATGCTAATGCCATAGTTGAGATGAGAACTGCAAAAACAGCTTCTAATTTCCTCACTCCATAGTTCTCCAGAAATAAAAAGATGAAACTGTTCATGACAGTAAAACAAAACATATCCTGTCAACAGAATGAACTTTCCTTTTTCAAAATTACAAAACTGTGGAAGCAATCGAGTTTTAATTTCAGAATGAGCACTGAATGGTATCAGTAAGATAGCAACTTCTCAATAACCGAAATTACCAGTATCTTAAAGGAATTGAATTAGAAAAACACATAGCAAAATGAGAAATTGTCATCATAAAAAGTAAAATATATACTCCATAACTTTTATATCATGTGAAATCCATGCCAGCCAAGCAGGGCAAGAATTATAAGTATAAATCAAATGAAATATGATGTCAAAGTGTTATTCTGATATCTAAAAGAGATAAAAATTTATCTTAATTTAGCGAAACCGTTTTAGTTTTCAACTACTTAAAGTGAAGTTATTTGTTCTTTCAGGTCCCAACCAACGAAGAACTCAAGATTCAAAATTCAAATTCGTTTCTTTTCCTTCTATTTCAGCGCAACCAGTAGTTTCCAGGCGCCCAAACAATGAGAGCACTCAGAATTCAACGAATTTTCATTATCCCACCTTTTCTCAATAAACAAACAAAAAATAAATTCAGAGAACACAAACCAGTCGGAAGCAGTGATTACAACACCAACCCAGAGAGGCAAAGCCCCGCGGCTGAGTATCTTGATCGCAATGGCACTCCCGATCACCTCCTGAATATCAGCTCCGATCAAGGCAAGCTCCGCCATGAACCACAACAACAACCCTGCCCAATATGGATACTCCTCCCTACAGAGCTCCGCCAAGTGCTTCCCGGTGGCGACGCCGACCCTCGCCGACAAGAGCTGGATCAGCAGCCCCATCGCCGTCGCCCACATCACCAACCACAGCAACGAATAGCCGGCGATCGCCCCGGCCTGTAAATCTCCCTCTAGGTTTCCTGGATCTAGAAACGCTATGCTCATCAAGAACCCGGGGCCCGTGAACAACCACAGCTTCTTCCACGAGAACTGAGCGGTCGTCACCGAGCGATCGGCGCCTTCGCCGGATTCGAGGTTGATGATCGCGATCTTCTCGGGGGACTCGAACGCGACTTCCTCATCGTTGTTGTCGCCGTCCGATGGAGAGGACGTCGACGGCAGAGATTGCGAGGGCAAGAGCCGGTCCGCTTCGTCGTCTTTCGTGTCTGTTTTCGTATTGTCATGGGTTGCATTCATTGTCTGATTCCGGCGGCCGCGGCGACGCCGGAGATTTCGTTCTCTGGTGTAAGGTGGTAGCTGGGGGAGGATAGAGTGGGATAGTGCGCAACCGCTGCTTACGTTAGACAGTGCTGCCGCATAGAGATGGACGGTATCCCGTTGTGCTCGTAGACGGTGCTCTATTTATAGAGTTATGGCCCACGGGCTGCATGTGTATTTTAATTTATTGTAAAAAATTATTAAATAAAAATAAAAAATTAAAATTTAATAATATCTTTTTAAAAAATTTAAAAATTACTATAAATACAAAATTAGACAAATAAGAATTACTCTGCACTCAGGTCACGTTTTCTTAAAAAAAAATAAAAAATAACATACTGATTTATTTATAAAAAAATCATTTTTATCTTATCATATAAAGTATTTTTATCTTAGGCCATATTTATTTTGGAAAACTAATAGTCAATTCGAACTATTAATTCGAAATATAGTCTAATATCGCGTTTGTTAAGTCTCTGAACTAATAGTCCAGGCCGACTAATCTGGACTATTAGTCTGCTAAATAGAAGATAATTAATGAGGAGAGGTGTGGAATTAGAAATAATTAAATTAAGAAGTGAATTTAAAAATTTTAAAAAATAATAAAAAATATTAAAATATTAAAATAAATAATATAAAATTTAACAATAACATAAAATTTAACTTATTAATTTATTTAAGTTAATTTTAAAATAAATTAATTTAATACAATGGTAAATTTTTATCTAATCCGTTATTTAATTCCACTCAGTTCAAATACAAAAAAATTAATCTCACTTCACTACTAATCTCACTGCATTATCAATTCCTTCTCACTGCTAATCCAATTCAATCAAGCCCGAATTATCAAACGAAGCCTTAGTGTTAGGCGTCACTTCTATACTTGCTGTGAAACAAAAGAATCCATAAGAAAGCTTTGGAACTTCGCCCACCATAATGCCATATGGTTCAAACATAAAAAGAAAATATATTATGATTAAAAGTACCTGAACACAAATTCTACGAGGAGAAGAAAATATAGAATCAGTAATCAATTTCAGTTATTAATCTTAGGTTTACCTTGATTTGGAGTACATAATAGGCCAAGTTTCCTAACACGATGTTTAAGCATAGATCCTTGCTTCGGTTAACGACACTTTTCCAAGCAATTTCGAAAACGAATTCCTATCGAATTCAATCTTATCATTGTCGTCATCATCATCTACTCTACACCCCGATCTCGTCACCGTAATCATTGTCACTGCCGAAACACTCACCTCTTTGATCATCAAAACCAACATTTTCTTTCTCTAACTTTTTCCTCAATTCTTCATTCCCAACCTTCCTTTCTTCCCTCGTCACAGACTTCACGCAAAGAATCTTCAATATCGAATTCTCATTTTTCCCTTCCCTCGCCTCACCATCTTCAATGTTGATACTTCTTCCTCCTTTCTCATGTTCTTTCTTAGCCGAAACAACGTAGTCATCAAGGGGCAATGGCGTCATGCCCACGTGTTGAGATTTGAGAGGGTGAAAATAAAATTTCCTAGACGGCGTTCTCTGTGGCGATGGCGTCGAGATAGGCAGTTTGTCAACTGACATAACAGACAACCTCCCTACGGCAACGATGACGTGAGATGGATTTGCACAGACATCAATACCACCACTGGCAATGGCGATCGGTGACGTCACCCCTTAAATCTCTACCATGGTTATCGGAATCTGTCCGTAGAACGAAGATGCACTTTTCGGCAATTTACTCATTTGGTTCTTCTCAACCTATCCTCTTCGATGAGTCTTCGAGTTCGTCATCATGTATAATAAAAGAAATGAAAACTGCCTTAACTGTCGACAACGTGGGTAATTTTTTAAAACATTAACTGCCATATGCATCCCAAACGTAGGTAATTTTTTTACAGTTTTAATCTTTAGTCATTTGAAAGGAAATCCAAAAATAGAAAAATTAAAAAATTAGTTTTGGGTAATTAAAAATGTGACAAAAAATTTCACCAAACTAAAGAGTTGCTTTATTATATTAATATAAATTATGCTTAAAGATTTGTACTTGTGGGTATATGGAGTTGGTTAATGAGAAACACTAAATACCCACACTTATTTATTTAATACATTGTTCATATGCATTGAACACTCCAATAAAATTTATATTTGTGAGTGCATCAAATAAAGTAGTGTGTGTATTTAAAAACCCATTTGTTAACTTTTAGGATAATTTTTCTTACATTTTTATCCTCTTGATTAGTGAAGTATTTTACATATTTACCCTAATTATAGTGAGATTAAATTATACGAAGATATTTCACCAAAAAATTGAAATGCCTTTACTCTTTTCTTATTATAATAGTATAAATTAGTATTTGTAGATAATTCAAAAAAGTATAAATTATCAATGAAATAAGACTCGAGTTACTCAAGCTTAAAATTCGAGTGAATGGCTCGAGTAAACAGTGCAAGCACACGGTTCGAAAGTTATCACACGATGCTCGGCTTAACCTATGCGACATTCCAGTTTACAAGAAGTAGGCACTCGACTGTCGTAAAGGAGTCTAGAAGACTATGGTCACCAAATTTTCACCAACTACTCGAGCTGATGACTCAAGCGAAAGACTTGTGTATGGCTCGGGTGAACGGCTTAAATAAGCAGTATGACTATTGACGACAAGCAGATGATCCGAGGAGACCAATTGCCCAAATGACAAGTCAGAGTAACTCAATAACTG
>JAOTRH010000022.1:3772788-3788232 GCA_034768845.1 Heliamphora exappendiculata | reverse complement strand
GGGACTGGGTTTGGTTTTAGGTGGGAGTTGAGAATGGCAGTTTTTGGTGCGATTTTGGGGTGAGATAGTGATTTTGAGGGCAGTTTTGGAGTGAAACGGTAATTTTCGTTAAATTAAACGAAAATTTTAACAGTTAGGGTCTCTTTGATGTTAAAATCAAATTTAATTGGGAGTTTGTGCAATTTTTAAAATTATATGGGGATTTCTATTTTTGTCAGAAATCTCAGGGGTAGGCAGTAAAATTTACCCAAATTTTTAGTAACTTATTTTACTTAGATTAATTTAATAAAATTATAATTAATCACATATAGTACTATGGTATATTGTTCAAAAAATAAAAATTATGCATGATCTAATTTGACAAATTTATTAATATATTAATATAAATGTTAGACTAATTATTATTTTTTTTTAAAAATTAGGATTGACAAATTTGAAAAAAACTGAAAAATAATACAATATAATAATAATATTTTTTGAAATCATAAAAATAAGGATCGCAAGCACTTGTCTCTCCGATCCATCATTACTTAGTAGAACTGCTCTCATCTTTGACCTGAAAGTCCCTCACATGCCACGTGATTTTAAATTTGTGCACTTAGTAGGATTAATATCATTTTTGCCGCAAAGTTCTGGCATTCCATCTCTATCTCAAAGGGATGGTTTAGTTGAAATACTGTTTGTACATTAACCTTTTAACTTATGTATTATAAGTTTTTAATAATAAAATATTTTATTTATTTTATATTTTGTGTTTGACTAAAATTTGTAAAAATAAAATTAATATTTAAAATTAAAAAATTATTACTTAAGTATAATTTTAATAATATTTTTTCTTTTTTTATATTCTATTTAAATGTTTGTTATGGCATGAATAATGGTGCAGAGAGGATGGAGATCGTAGCAGTGATTGCAGAGAAAAATTTTAATTAAAATATAAATATATTTTTATTTAAAAAATTATAATTTTTAAAAAATAAATAAATATCTTTCATGTTCTATCAAAGGCTTAAAAAAATAAGAAATTATTTTTTTCGCATGACGTGTCCATTTATTATTAAAAGTCAACGATAAGCAATTTTACCGTACAGTCGTAAATAAATACCCATCTCCGTAGTCCAACATTCTCATGCCTTCCCTTCTCTCTCTTCATTGCAATCCCAAACTGAGAAAACCCAAGCGACATGGGTTTCCCTTCCCCCGAAATGCTTCACTTCGCCATCTTAGCTCTTCTCATTGTCACTTCCAAAACCTTTTTATTTCTTTCTGCACAGACCCCTACTTTGAGTATCGTCACGGACAAGGAGGCCTTGATCTCCTTCAAATCCCTTATCAGTTCCGACGACCCAACAAACCCACTCTCTTCTTGGGACCAATCCTCGTCGCCATGCAACTGGACCGGAGTTCTCTGCAACAAGTTTGGAGAAAGAGTTGTCGAGCTTGATCTTTCTGGTCTGGGACTAGAAGGCTCAATCGCCCCTCAGATCGGAAACCTCTCCTTCCTCAGATCACTTCAACTCCAGAACAACCAATTATCCGGACCATTACCCGATCAACTCGGCAATCTTTTTCGCCTGAGAACCTTCAACGTCAGCTTCAACGTCATCGACGGCGAGATCCCGGCGAACATAAGCCAGTGCCAGGAGCTCACAGTCCTCGACCTGAAGCAAAACGAGATTTCGGGGACGATCCCTGAGGATCTGACCCGCCTCACCAAGCTTCAAGTTCTAGATTTGGGTCAAAACCATCTTCACGGCGGAATCCCGCCGTCCGTGGCGAATCTTTCGTCACTCGTGAATTTGATTCTAGGCACCAATTTTCTGACCGGCCCGATTCCGGGAGAGTTTTCTCGTCTTCAGAACCTGAAGTGGCTCGATCTCACCATCAACAATCTGACGGGGACGGTTCCGCCGGCGATTTACAACATGTCGTCGCTGGTTTACTTGGCCGTGGCTTCCAATGATTTGTGGGGCGACATTCCTTACGACGTTGGAGTTACTCTCCCGAATCTTCTGGGTTTCAATTTCTGCTTCAATCGATTCACGGGGACGATCCCGGGGTCTCTGCACAACCTCACGAAGATTCAAATCATTCGCATGGCGCACAACCTCTTGCATGGAACAGTGCCGCCGGGGCTGGGAAATCTTCCGGACCTCCAAATGTACAATATTGGGTTCAATCGGATTGTTAGCTCCGGCGACGATGGTCTGGATTTTCTTACTTCGTTGACGAACAGCACCCGTCTAAACTTCCTCGCCATCGACGGCAATCTTCTGGAGGGCGTAATTCCAGAATCCGTCGGCAATCTTTCCAAGGTTCTTGGAAAGTTTTACATGGGAGGAAATCGTATTTACGGCGGCATACCAGCTTCCCTTGGCCTTCTGAATGGCCTGACTTTGCTAAATATCAGCTACAACTCAATTTCCGGTGAAATTCCTCGCGAAATCGGCCAGTTGGAGGAACTTCTGATTTTGGAGTTGGCCGGAAACAACATCTCCGGCGAGATTCCGACTTCCATTGGCAATCTCAGAAAATTGATTCAGCTCGATTTTTCCGGAAATAAACTGGTGGGAAGGATTCCCACTAGTTTCGGAAACTTCCAGAATTTGCTTTCGATGGATTTGTCCAGTAATAAACTCAATGGAAGCATATCCAAAGAAATCCTCAATCTCCCCAGTCTAAGTGCTAGTCTAAATCTCTCAAGAAACTTTCTAACTGGACCTTTGCCTCAAGAAATCGGAACCCTAGAAAGCGTGGTCGCAATCGACATCTCCGGCAACCTTCTGTCAAAAACCATCCCCAACTCCATCGGCCACTGTAAGAGCTTGGAGAAACTATTTATGGCCAACAACATGTTCTCAGGCCTTATTCCCGATGGTTTAGGGGAATTGAAAGGTTTGGAAACTCTTGACATTTCCTCAAACAAACTTTCTGGTTCAATTCCAGATGACCTACAAAACTTACAGGCCCTGCAGCTATTGAACCTTTCTTTCAACAACCTGGAAGGAGAGGTCCCCGTCGGTGGGATATTCACAAATCTTTCTCGAATTGATCTCGAAGGCAATCCAAAGCTCTGCTTTAATTCGGCATGTGATAAAAAACGCCGCGATCATAGACAAAAACTCATCTTAGTTTATACTATCGTCGCGATCACCGCAATCTTCGCGGCGTGTTTCACAATTGGCACCTTCTTCTACATAAGGAAAAACAAAGCGAAGGTGACGGCCGCGTCTGAATCCTTCGAGGGGAAGCATCAAATGGTTACTTACGACGAGCTTCGCATCGCGACTGCGAATTTCAATCAAGATAACCTGATTGGAAGCGGGAGTTTTGGGTCTGTCTACAAAGGATATCTAAGAGAAAGAAGTAGTACCGATGATATTCCCGTCGCCGTGAAAGTCCTAAACGCCGGGAGAACCGGGTCCTGGAAGAGCTTTCTTGCCGAGTGCGCGGCACTGAGGAACGTCAGGCACCGGAATCTTGTGAAGCTCGTAACGTCGTGCTCGAGCATAGACTTCAAGAACATGGAATTTCTTGCTCTGGTGTATGAATTCATGAGTAATGGGAGCTTGGAAGATTGGATCACAGGGAAGAGGAGGCACGAAAATGGCGAGGGGCTAAGTGTTGTGGAGAGATTGAACGTGGCCATTGATGTTGCTTGTGTTCTAAACTATTTGCACAGTGAGAGTGGGGCAGCTCAGGTGGTGCACTGCGATTTGAAGCCCAGTAATATACTTCTTGACGAAGAAATGACTGCCAAAGTTGGGGATTTTGGGCTGGCCAAGCTGTTGATCATCAACAAAACTGGCGATCAACTTTCTGTCAACTCTACGATTGGACTGAAGGGCTCCATCGGCTACATACCTCCAGGTTGGTGAATTAGAATTACAATTTATCTCATCAAAAATTATTCAATGTTCCAAAGAAAATACTGGACCGACAGTGTTAGATTTTGAACTGAACATTGAATTGGACTGAGATATTGCGAGGCATTGAATTGAACCAAAAAAAATACTGGACCGACAGTGTTAGATTTTGTCTCTTAAACTAATAATTTTGCGTTTGTATCACAAAATTAGAACTAATAATTCGATAAATGCCGAATTACTAATATCTTATTCATGGTATTAATAATATCATGATATTTCTTAGTATTATTAGTATCAGGTTTCAGATTATCATCTCTTCTTATCTAATGATCAAGAATAAATTTATAAATCTTATTTCATTTTTTATCTAACTATAGCCAAATATAATTTAAATTTTTTATTGTACACATAATTCATTCCGTAATTCTTTTGTATTAAAAAAAATATATAAGACCCACAATATTATTTATCCATTCTATCTTATTCAATCTCATCCTAAATACCAAACGAGCGTAAATTTTTTGGGAGCTACACTACCTTATAAACTTCTTATATTTAAAGAAAAATCTAAAGTGATTATATTCCTCCCAAAGAACGTTTGGCTCCGTATAGCCATACATATGCAACAAATAAATTGTTCTTCGCTCTCACTGCACATAATTTCTTGTTAAACACAATTTTTCCCCGCCCCAGTAAAAAAAGTAGGTGCTAGATCTACTTTTTCCTATTTTGGTACTAAATATATAACCTTAAAATACAAAAATACCATGTTAGGTTAATAAGATTATAAAATTTAAATATCCTCGCATCTCTTAGGATTTGACGAAATAAAAAAAGATATAGTGTGATCGGTTTAACTAAAATTATGAATTTATAAATTATACATGTTTGATGTGACGAACAAAATTAGGTAAAATAAAATAAATAAGTAAAGCGTTGATCTCACATATTTTTTATATGGTACGTATTATTTGTATCATGCGGGTTAAAGTAAAAGAAAATATGAGATAAAAATTTAAGAATTATTTATAACTACTTATAAGAAAGAAAATAATTCAAAAGGGTGACAAACATTCCCATGAGGAGATATAGGACAATACTAGATTATTGGTTTCCTATACAAGAATTTAGCTTGTATTTGGACTAGTTTATTTTTTAAATTTTTTAATTTAAAAGTCAAAAAAATTAACTGATTTGGCTTATTAAACTTTTTTTTACTTATTTTTTCACTTTTTCTATATAATTTGACATCTACTTTTTAAAAAAAAATTAAAAAACTTAAAAATTATTAAAAAAAAAACTAGTCCAAACACTGGTTTAGTAATCTAATTTGCCAAACTAAACATAAAACTAACAACCGGAAAAAATAAGCTCTGAAAATATAAATCCCACATTTTTTAGTCCAGTTCAATTCATTTTATGATCATTATCTGCAAAAACAAACATAGCCTAAGATGATGTAACCATGGAACACGCAAATCCATACCAGATGGAATCTCGCCGAATGGTTTTGCGATTTGTGCGCTCACAGTGCTGCGGAATCCTTCTAGATGGGCATCCAAATTCAACACTTCATTTTATTATTTTTTTCTCTTTTTGGCCGGACCTGGGTCATAGTTTCTGTTTCACTCAACAATGTGCGGAAAGAATAAAAATTATAGAGACAATGCCTATTACAGTTTATAAATTAATTATTGCATACTTAGTCCCACCATAATTAGGAGTATGTAGTTTTTTTATGTAGTGTAATATGCGAGTACATGGGCAAAAATAAAATAGTTCCAAAAAATAATAAATAACACTCACAAAAGAAGGAGAAACAATCTTCATAAAAAAAATAGCATCAAACTTCTACAAAAGAACACAAATTCCTCCAGAAGGAGGACCCAAGATTATATATAAAACAAAAAAAAAAAAAAAAATATCCTCATATGCTACTACTCTGCAACCTTCATTAAGGAAACCATTGTATTTACTTTTACTTTACAAGATTGACATTTATTAATTAGAGATAACCACCTAAGTTGATAAAACGCGGTGAATGATGCCAGATTATGGCCCGCGAATAGATCTAGAATTAGATATGAGAATATGGTGGCGAAGAAACGTTTTTACTTTTGCACCAAAAGTACCAAGATTAGTCATTGAAAAACGGATGCTTGCCGGATCAAAATGAATTCGTCGTCGGTAGACAGTCGCCGCTCGGTCACCAAAAATTAAAAAAAAAAAAAAGAAAAAGAAAACGAAGAATAGAGAAAGACAAAATTAACAAGTACAAAATCTGAAACTAAACCAAAAATAGGAAAGAAGAAGACAAAAATAATAGATTAAAAAATAGGAAAAAAGAAAAAGAAAAGGAAGAAAGAAGTATTAATGATTGGGAGAAGGGAAGCACCGGCGTCTCCCCCAAAGAAAACCTAAGAAAATCATAATAGTTGTTCTTAGCCAAATTGTGGAATGAATTGTTTAATCTTCCTTTTTTAATTTCCATTTTGGGCTCATAGTTTATTTTTCTCACTCAAGAATGGAAGGAATTCTTTAATCACTAGGGGTTGAATTGATCTTCATGCGCTCATCACTGTCCAGTGGAGAAAAGTTTAGAGAATAATACTTTATTTGGGGATCTCAATTTTTACTCACACTAAAATATTAACGTAAATTGCATGAATCGCATGTTAAATTGCATGAATTAAATAAAAGTTAATTATTGTGGGGTCCTATTTTTTTATTTTTTTTTAGAGATAAGTTCTATTGACCAATTAACTATTCCCTTACAATTATATATCTCATTTTCAACTATATTTCTTATGGTCCAATTTCTTAATTTTAATAACTAGCCAACCATTATCCTTTTCATGTCATACCACATTCTATCATCTTCCTCATTTTCTCCTCCCTATAGGTAAGGCATGTGGTCATGAGAATGGGACACTAAGAACCGTGCCTTTCCTGCCCCATTAAAATACGAGATGAAAATAGAACATTACCAATAATATATCTCCACTTGTTACATTGTCCTTCTTTCCTACTTATAAATTCTTCTATGTCACAGTACTTTCTAATGGTTTCCCTGAATTCACTTAACATCTATTTTCTTTGACAAATTGTGTTGCAGAATATGGAATGGGAGACAAGCCATCTACGGCGGGAGACGTGTATAGCTACGGAATTACGTTGCTTGAGCTTTTCACTGGGAAGAGGCCAACCGACGAGAGTTTCACGGGAGATTTAAGCCTAAAGAAATGGGTTGAAATGGCATTTCCCTCCAACGCTGAGCGAGTGCTCGACCCTTATCTTGTGCTAAACAAGAATAATTGTTGTCATGATGATGATCAACCTATTAATCCAGAAGCGCAGCGCGATTGCTTGATTCCGCTCCTTGGTGTTGGGCTTTCTTGCACCGTGGATTCTCCAGAAGCACGCATTAGCATGAAAGATGCTCTCAGCAAGCTCAAAAGCATCAAAGACGCCCTTCTTAAACCCGAACTTACAAGAAAAATAAGCATAAAATAGTAATTTCCTTGGGATCACCACTATTATGTGTTGTGGTATTTTATAATTAACAAAATCGTATTAATATCCATCGATAATACAGTTGCGTATCACTTGATATCAAATAATATCGATTGATACATTAATAAAATGTTGATATTTGAGATGTAAAATCCAAATAGGTAAATGTTTATTTTTAAAAGCTTGACATGTAATAATATGTTTGTTTGATATGTAAAATAGAGGATGTTTCAATAGTTATTGAAGCTGTTGGGATTTTTTCTCATATCATGATCTATCTAGTTTAGCAAATCTGTGACATTAACATCTCCTTATGATTTTATGATTATCTCTTCTAAGATTTGATTCTTTTCTGTTTTGGAAAGTCGGTTTGTTAATTTGTGCAGAAGAAAGCGTATTTGATTTTACAAGATTCTGTGAACATCAACTGATTTGAGGTGTATATCTGGCATGATCGTTTGATCGGTCAAAAAATCGTTCGAGCGATCTATTTCGGGCTATCTTTATATTTTTTGTTAGGGTTAGCAGCTTTTATATATAGTTTGCTTTAGGCAACTATAGTTTTTTAAGCCGGTGAGCTATTGTTTTCGTTTGGAGGTGTGGCTTGAGAGTTTGGAGTTGTTTTCTTTTTGTTTGGAAGACTTGACAAATTCATCCAGTTTAAGGCATTCAAAGAACATCGTTCAAGTCATCAAAATTATTAACACATCCAGTACTTGAGAGGATTCTCAAGTGATGAAATTCGTAGAAGGATTCTGATGGTAAGTAAACACAGAGTTAGTGTACAAGGATTCGATAAGAAGACAAATAGCAATAGGTTGATGATTCAACTAGGTTTTGTAAGATTTTTCTTGTAACCAATACTATGATTCAACTAGGTTTTGTAAGGTTTTTTTTGTAACTAATACTATTTGTTAGTGCTTACTTCTCAGACTTGGTTAAATCCTGTAGTTTTGATCATTGTTGGGCTTTTTTCACGTAAAAAATCGATATTTCTAAATAAAAAGGAGCAAACAAAAAGGAAAAATACAACCAAGCACAAGAAATAACTCTAATCACACAAAACACGGTGACTTTTACGTAAAAAAATTCTAAATCGGGTAAAAATTACATGACCAATTCAGGTCCAGGATAATCAAACACTATATAGAGTTTTGATTACAAGACAAATCTTACAAACCCCATAGGAATCCACCACTGAAATTTGACTGTTAACGGATTCTATCACCAGATTTAAACCATTGAGAATCTGCTCAAAAGACTCCACGAACTTGAATAGAATGTTATAAGTTTTATTTACTCGATGATATTTTTGAAGGCACAGAAGCTATATGATCACCAAGCAAGTTGAATATGAAAACTAAACTATCTTCTTCAATCTGGCCCAAGAACACATTGGGAGCTTTTCAATCAGCGAAGAGGCACCTTTGGTGGCTAAAGTTTATAATATTAGAAAAATGCACTTAACATAAAATCCTAACAGCCATTTTTATAACACAACTACAAAATCTTAGCAGCCTCAATCGTAGTCAAAAACTGCAAAACTCTAGTTGAATTAAAAGAGACTCGCGTACATGACCGATCGAGTGGTCTGTTCACTGCTTGAGCGGTGAAGACAGTTTTGCAGCACTTTCACAGTGTAGTTGCAGAAATCGAGAGGCATTCTTAACTGTATTCTTACTCTAGTTGAATTAACAATTTTATTTTTATAATTTTCACATATTTCAATCAAGTCGTTTCTCTCTTTTTCACCCACAAGGTATCCCTATCTGACTTTAATTTGCTAATGAGAGCTTGAATTTTAGTTAGCTCTTGCGATAACTTTTCTTTCTTTCTCATGAATCCTAAGCCTTTGAGATAGTTTTAAATTCATTTTAGTCATTTTTAAGTTTTTGTTTATAAAGATTAGCATAGAACTCAAGTAAAGAATCCATACCATCTTGATCCTCACCAACTAAGAGTGGAGGGAGGTTTAATGGTAGATTGCCCCTCTTCAGAAATATTCATTATTGAAAATCAATCAGACAGATCAACACTTTTGAAATGAATTAAAGTGACCCTTTTGATATCAATTGAAAAACTAATTTTTTCTTTTAATAGAAAATATTTGATTTGATTTGTTCAAACGGATTCAAAGGCAATTAGCAAACACACAAACCACACACAGAGGCTATACACGATTTTTTTTGTGAAAAATCCAAATAAGAGTAAAAATTACATAACTTATCCAAATTCAAAAAACAAGCATTATAATAATAGTTTGGTTACAAAAATCTCTTACAACACTTATTGAATTCACAATCTATAGAAGAAAAAATCTCTTACTGAATTCTCGTACATCAAACTGAGTTTATTTGTCGCTGGAATCCACCACTGGTCTTCAACACTTAAGAATCCACTCAAGATCCACAAAGAAATAAATTTACACGTGTATAACCTTCTTGAAACCTCAAAAACTCGTATAGTCGTCAAGTATATCTTTAGAATAGTTTTCTAAAACGCTCAACCTCACAAGTACTTAATTCGGCAATTTGGCATCGAAACACTACAGCTCAATCCTAATTGATGTTAAAGCAGATTCACGCACATGACCGATCAATCGGTCTAAAGGCCAATCAAGCAATCTTAACTGCTTTGTAAGATTTTTCCTATTTTGCAGTGTAGTTTTATTTTCCCGATTACTTAGATCTACAATACAGTAAAAAAAAACTTCCATGAACAAGTTTCCTAATATCATAGAATTAGTAAGAATGTGTTGTTACAAATTTGTCAAACAAGTCAAAACGGAGAAGAACCAAATTTCCTAAAGATAGTAAAAAAATAGAAAAGATTACGCTTAACAATGGATTTCGAAAAAGCTGAACACATCATACAAAATTGAAAAAAAAAATCTAAATGTATATATTTAAAACACACAATCAGGTTTCGTTTGATAAGGGACTTAAAAGATAAGGTCTTTTGACTTAAAGTCAAAAAAGCAAAAAAAAAACTGATTTAAAAATTCAAAAACTTTTAGCTTTTTAGTCTTTTTGTATTTTTTTACATAAAATGGTTTTATATATTTTTTAAAAATATCACAACTTTTGTTATACATGTGTTTTTTTAAAATATTTTATTTTTAAAATTTACTCATCAAATTTATCAAACAATGTCTATATTAAATATAATTAAAAGATCTATATTGAATATAAAATTATGTAAAAATAAATATAAAAAATCATAATAATTTTAAACTAACCTTTTGATTTATGACCTTCTGGGTTAAAATCTTTTGGCTTATAATCACCTCAATAGTTCACCAAACTGACTTTTTGCTTATTTAGCTTAAAACGATAATAAGCAGAAAACTTAACATAAAACCAGTTTACCAAAAAAAAATTAACCCACGGATATGCGATTGCAAGAACAAAAATAGACTTTCTGCGTGGATAAAGATCAGTGCGTTGCTACTTGCTTCAATTAAATTGGTAGTAAAATTTGGGAGTGATTCCTATTCTTTTTCTCTTAGATTAAGATAGTATAGATTTTTTTGTGAAAAAAATAGTAAAAAAATTAAAAAAGCAAGAGAAATGGAATGAGTTGTAACGAAAATATTTTTCTAACTTTAAAAAGAAATGGCGATAAGATAATAAAAAGACATGCATAGCAAAAAATAATATAATATAGATAAATGATTACAATTAAAAAGATAAAAAAAATAAAAATAAGTATAATATATTGGGGTTTTTTTTTTTGAATCCTATTAGTCGAATATATAAAGGGAATAATCCTATACAACATTTTTAAAATATTCCCGTTCATATCTTTTGTTTCCTAATATACTCCTAAGTAACAAGGTTCTCTACCTTTACTCTCTTTTTTTTTTTTTAAATAAAAGAAATAATATTATAACTCAGCAATTATTTTGGATACAAACTTCATCAGCTTTTAACAAGTCAGTAACCCACTCAGGAACTAAACCTTCCCAAATTTCCATAGCTTTTCTATTGGTTAACACTTTCTTGGCAAGCCCATGAGCACATGCATCAGCTTCCCTCCTGGCATGCTTCCATTGTAGATTGCTGAAATTGTCCTTTAGACATTTGCATTCCTCCACTATGGCCCCTGCAGGTGATAGGTTTTGCATCTCATTTAGCAAATCTTGGATTACTCCTAACGCATAGCTCTCCAAGATTATATTGTCTAATCCTTTGTTCCTCGCTAATAGGATACCGCTTCTGATAGCCAAGAGTTCAACTTGCTTAGGAGTATACAAATGCGGCATCCTTTGAATCATTGCAACCTTCAAGGATCCACTGCTATCCCTCATTACCGCACCTATGCCAGCAACTCCTCCATTGACGTCCAGACTCCCATCCACATTTACCTTAATCACCCATCCCCTGGAGGTTCCCACTTTTCCTTGTCCTTATGCTTCTGGTTTTGCCTATTCCCCATATTATTAGCCATCAAAAACAATTCCATCATGTCCCAAACCCTTTCCACCACAGTTTGAGCTGTATCTAAGTGATTTTTGTGCACCACTTTGTTTCTTGCACTCCATATAGCCCATGCCAACCAAGCAAACTTATTTTTGGTTATTCTCTCTTCATTACTCAAGATTTCTCTTGCCCAATCAGAAAATCTGCCATACCTGGTTTTCAAGAATTCCTTTCCTAATCACAGCATCCATTCCTCCTTCCCGTAGTAACATCCCATGATTAGGTGTTCAACTATCTCAACTTCACCTTCGCAGCATGGGCACTCCGACCTAATAGGAATTCGTCTCATGGCTAGGTTGGCCCTTGTTGGTAGAGCATTTCTGCAAGCTCGCCACAATAAAATTTGCACTTTTCTCAGTACCTCTAACCCCCATAACAGATCCCACCAGCTCCTCTTGATGGAATTATTCGAAGTCCCTGCCTGATCTGCCAAATTTTGTTCATTCACAATTTGCAATGCTTGCTTATAACCTGATTTTACTGTGTAATATCCATCCTTGGTGTAATGCCAAATTTGTATATATATATATATATATATATATATATATACCTTTATGCTTCTACTGGATCCTACTCTCCACCACAACCCTTTTCATAGGACATCCCTTCCTTTCAACATGCAACTCCAAGCAAATGAGGGGTTGAACCCTAATTGCGCATTCATGAATGAAGAGCTGGGAAAGTATTTCCCTTTGAACACTCGGCTTATGAGAGAATTAGGATTACGTACAATTCTCCATCCTAGTTTTGCTAGGACGGCCAAATTGAATGCTTTCAAACCCCATCCCTCCTTCCTTCTTTGCCATACTTATCGATTTCCATGATACCCAGTGTATTCTTCTGTCGTTGCTGTTCATTCCCCACCAAAATCTAGCCACTAGCATGTCCAGCTCATGAAAAAGAGATTCAGGTAATAGAAAGCAGCGCATGGAATAGGTCGGAATTGCTTGTGCAACAGCTTTGATCAGAATTTCCTTTTTTGCTTTTGATAGTAGCTTCTCTTTCCAGCCTTGTACTTTTTCCAAATGCGATCTTTGATTGTGATGAACACCCTTTGTTTATCTCTACCAATCATAGTGGGGAGGCCTAAGTACTTTTCATGACATTGGACAAACGGTACCCCCAAGATGTTTGACAATTGCATCTTAGTTGTTTCTGTTAAATTTGGGATGAAAGACAAAGCTGATTTCTCATAATTTATCTTCAGCCCTGATGCTATCTCGTATTTGTTCAGGATGTTCTTTAAGCATCTCGCTTCTATCGGCAAAGCTCTCGCAAACAATATGCTGTCATCGGCAAAAACAGGTGACTGATGCTAGGACCTCCCCTGCTTGCTTTGATTCCCTTGATATATCTGTCCCTACTTGCCTTCGAATCAATGTTGAAAGTCCTTCTGTACAAAGTAGAAATAAATAGGGAGATAAAAGATCACCTTATCGTAGCCCGCGAAGGAAGAACATGGCCTGTTAGTTCACCATTGATCAGAATTGAAAATGAGGCTGATGTGATGCACTCCATTGTCCTTGCAATCCACTGTCCACTGATCCCCATTCTTCTCATGATCTCTTCCAGAAAATTCCACTCCACCCAATCATAAACTTTGCTCATATATAGCTTCGGTGCGAAACCATCAGCCCTCCTTGTTCTCTTGTTCTTTAGCATGTGAATTGTTTCGTATGCCACCAGGACATTATCAGTAATCAGTCGTCCCAGGACAAAGGCACTCTGAGTGTCTGACACAATTGTTGGGAGAACCCTCTTGATACGGTTCGCTAGCACCACCTTTGCAATGATTTTGTAAGAGAGATTGCAGACTTATTGGCCTGTAGTCTGTAGTCAGTAACTTTTCTAGGTGTTAAGAATAATAGGAAGTCGTACCAATAACTTTTCTAGGTGTTAAGAATAATAGGAAGCCGTACCAAACTGGTAAGCAAGCAATCTTATTTATATTAAACACAAAGAAACACCATTACATCCATATACCCACACACACATAATTATAATTATAATAAACGACCACTAATAATAATAATAAGAAGAATAAATAAGCTAATAATAAAAATAAATAAGCTACTACTAACACCTCCCTCAAGCTGGAGCATATGTATCAACCATGGCCAGCTTGTTGCACAAATACGAGACACATGGACCCGGTAATACTTTGGTAAAAATATCTGCCACATGTTCACCAGTAAGAATAGACCCAAATGTAATAACTCCTTTCTGATATTCGTCACGAACAAAATGACAGTCAACCTCAATATATTTTGTCCTCTCATGAAAGACTGGCTTTGTAGCAATATGAATAGAAGATGCATTAACAATCCAAAGTTTGGCAGAACCACTAAGAGGGAAGTGTAATTCTGTCAAAAACTGTTGGAGCCACATAATCTCTGCAGTTGCTAATGCCATAACTCGGTACTCCGCCTCAGCACTAGACCGGAAGACAACATTCTACTTCTTACTTTTTTAGGAAACTAAGTTGCCACCAACAAAAACAGAATAACCAGATGTGGATTTCTTGTCAAATGTGCATACACCCCAATCAGCATCCGAGTATCCTTCCATTCTCATATGTCCATGATCAGAAAACTAGAGACCTTTACCCGGATTTTTGTGCAGGTACCTAAGAATACGTAACACGACTTGCCAATGAGGAACACAAGGATCAAATAAAAACTGACTTACTACACTCACTGGATAAGCAATGTCTGGACGAGTCATTGTAGTGAGATAATTAAGCTGGCCCACTGTCTGTCGATATTGCTCAGGGTCAAAAAGAATCGCTCCTTTCGGCGTAAGCTTAACAGTAGAATCCACAAGGGAGTCCACTCCTTTAGCATTCATATACCCAGCGTGCTCCAGAATGTCAATAACATACTTCTTCTGAGAAATGAACACCTCTTCCGTATTCCGAGTTACTTCAATGACAAGAAAGTATTGTAGTTTACCAAGATCTTTCATCTGAAACTTGGTTCCCAAGAATGATTTAACCGCAACAATCCCTCCACTATCACTACCAGTAATAACAATGTCATCTACATACACAACAAGTAATACGCAACCAGCGGAGGTATGGCAAAAGAATACCGTGTGATCCTTTGCAGACTGCCGAAGGCCAAACTCCTGTACAACTGAACTGAAACGGCTAAACCCTCTGGGAGATTGTTTTAGACCATACAATGAGCGCCTCAAACGACAGACTTGATTATGGGACCCCCCCTGAGCAACAAAACCGGGCGGTTGCTCCATATAAATCTCTTCCTCCAAACCACCATAAATAAAGGCATTTTTCATATCAAATTGAAACAAATGCCGCCGATGGGATGAAGCCAAAGACAAGAACAACCGAACTAAGGCCATCTTGGCAACGGGGAAGAAGGTATCAAAATAGTCAATGCCATATGTCTGAGCATAGCACTTAGCCACTAAACGGGCTTTTAACCTCTCAAGAGTCCCATCAGAATGAAGTTTGACAGTATATACCCACTTACAACCAATAGTTGTCTTACCAGGAGGAAGACTCACCAGGTCCCATGTATGATTATTCTCAAGAGCATTCATCTCCTCAAACATAACCT
>JAOTRH010000022.1:3734882-3772688 GCA_034768845.1 Heliamphora exappendiculata | reverse complement strand
GTTATTTCATTCTCTGTAATTTTCAGATTCTGTAAATTGTTGAAAGTTTAATAAAGATGTATTTTCTGGATTCCCGAGCATGTATTTTATGTCGGCGTTGGAAATTCTCCCAACAGAATCAACAGTATGAAGTGCTTGAGCTCAACCTTCGCACAAGAAATCGAGGATTGACTTTGGAGCTGTATCTGCTGGTACAGGTGGAAGGGCAATAGAGGTATTTTGCTCATGTCTTGAAAAAAATCCAAAGAAATGATCGTTTAGAAGAGAAGGGTATTTACGACTTCACAACTAAAATTTAAACGAAATTTGCTTTTTACATTGACTTAGTAATATTTTAAAAAATAAAAAAAATATTTTTATTTTTATTAAAAATTATATGAGATCTCAGTATAATTTATTCAAAAATATGTGCCTAAATATTACAATTAGTATTGGATAATAAATAAATTGTTAGAAAAACACATTTTTAAGAAACACATTTTTAGAATAAATTAGTATTGATTTATACTAAAACTATATAGTCATTAAATATTTAAGTTAAATGTTTTATATAAATTTAAATATAATTAACTTAACCAACCATATAATAACATGTGTTATTATTAGAGTTAAAAAATGGTGATAGTTGGATTCTATTATTTCAAGGACTTGATTATGAATAAGTTCCCGTCATTAGCTACCTATTCTATTAAGTTTTATTTTGAAATATTATTTAAGTTGTAGACTAATTTACTCTTAAATTATTAAAATGTAATATATATAGTCATATTTATAAATTTAATGTAAATAATTGAAATTTTTTTGAATGATTTGTACTTTCCGTTTTAAAGAATTTGTTTGCTTGATTAGTGTGGTTTTGTCACCAAATGTTATGTTGTAAAATATGAGAACTTTTTCAATATAAATAGAAATAGGATAATTTTTAATTGAGTTTTAGTCATATTTTAAAAGTACGTAAGAGTTTTAGTCCTACCAATCTTTTTTTTATTAGGCTTAGTTCTTTTTTTTAAATTTTTAAATTTTTTGGTCTAATATGTCCTTTGTCAACCGGTGATATATTTTCTCTTTAAATATGATTGTATTAATCGAAAATTCCCCTAAAATCACGATAAAATGATTATTCTTCTCTCACAGCCTTGAATGTAAAAATATTTAGGAAAGAGATCAGAGAGAATCACTTAGGATTTCATCCTTCACTGCCCCTCCTCCGCTGCCCCTCCTCCGCTGCCCCTCCTCCATCGCCTTCTGCTCGTCCTCTTCCGCCACCTCCTCATCCTCTGCTGTCGCTCCTCCTCGTCCTCTGCTCCATTGTCGCCGCTCCTAGATCAGTCGGCCCAGCAACTTCGCGCCACCGCCTCCACTTCTCGCCACCGTCATCTCTTTTTGCCAGCACCGACCTTCTAGATCTGAACCACCAATTCATATCTCGTCATCACCGCCACTCCTTACCACTGCCGACCACCAAATTTAGATCACTGACTCCAAATCTTGCCATCGTCGTCGCTTGTTAACTCTCTCTCTCTCTCTCTCTCTCTCTCTCTCTCTGATTTACATGAGGTTTGATCCGCCACCATCTCTTTGAAATGGTGTTTCTAGTTCACCACCGCCCATCTTCCTCTTTCTCCTCCACCAACAACAATAATTTTTTTGATACATATTCTCTATACGATCAGTGTGCAACTGATACAATTATCAGTTGCAAATTCTGTGTTGAACAATTTTGAAAGTACTTATGTGTTGAACAATTTTGAAAGTACTTATGTGTTGAACACTGATACAATTATCAATTACATGTTATTACTAAATGCACACAGCTCTTCTAAACCACTGATACATTTTATCAATTTAAAATTATGTTATAAGAAGATATTGCAACGGATACTTAATATTGATAAATATATCAATGACATATGCGTAGTGAACTGGAGTTGAAATGTATCGATGTTTTATATTTTTTATAAAAATATTTTCACTAACCATTGATAAATGTATTAGTTGTCATAATTGGTTGCGATAAGTTAAAATATATATCAAAACTAATAATTTGTAAATTTAAAAATATATCAAATTTATGTATTATAGTGAAATAGTTTTGAAAATATATCGTTTATATGTGACTGTGTATTATTTGTATGTATTATGGCAGCAAGTGATTTCACCCAACACAGAGAGAGAAAGAGAGAGGGAGAGGGAGAGGGAGAGAGAGAGAGATTACTTAACTTAAGAAACACACCATCTTTAAAAAAAAATTTGAAAAGATTCTAAATCAAGAGAGATAATATCTTTAATAGGAGTATATTAAACATAATAAAATAATTTTAAACTTAATAGAACTTAATCTATTAAAAAAATATGCTGGGACTAAATCTAGCACTACTATAAAAAACATGACTAAACCCAAAATTCTCCTTTTTAATATTCTCATTTTGTCGTTTCATATTTTTAATATGAAACTCATATCTAGTTTCAGGTTTATTTCAGGAAAAATTGCTCATTTTTTCAGTTTTGTTTCATTAATGAGTAATTTTATCATTCGATGTTCTCATTAGCCAATAGATACATTTCTTTTGTTTTCATTCACACTTTTTGTTTAGTTCTCATTTTCTACAACTTAACTAGAATTTGAATAAGAATTTATCCTTCTTTTTCTAATTTTCTATTTTTGTTTGATTAATGAGTGAATTTTATCATTCGATATTCTAATTACTTTCTACATACATTTTTTTTTCATTTTCATTAACACCATCCGCTAATGCTCTCTTTTTTTCCAACAAAACTAAAATATAAGTGAAAATTTATTTTCTCATTGTCAAAATATATAAATGAAATATTTCACCATTAATAGCATGAAAATGAGAATAAATACCATTACATAAGCCTAAATTTAATTTACGTTGTGTTGTCTCTTATCACAAATTGGTTCCAACTAAAGTTTGGAAGATTTTCAAATACATTCAGTTGAAAATAAGATTGAATCATATGCATTTTTAAGTAGAATTGAGTTGGTGTACTTTGTATATGTTGGCTTTTTGCGTGGATAAGTCTTTTGTATTGAGGGTATTTTGGGTTTATTATTTTGAAATAAAACTTATATCATGATATTAGTTTTTAAATGGAACTTATCTATTAACAAGTTACTAAATGAAAACTTGTGGTTGAAATACCTAAAAAAAAATAAAAAATAAAAAAATTAGACTGACACTTTTAAGCTCAAAGACATAAGGGGTATTTAGGTATAATATATTTGATAGATAAATAGCTAATACCATTCTAAATACAAACATTTTTATTTTGTTTCCTTCTATAATTGAGAGCATGATTTAAGAGAATTAAAGAAATAATTAATTGAGTTTTAGTCCCATTTCTTAATAATGTAAGAGTTTTAGTTCCACGATGATTTTTGTATTAGATTTAGTCATTTTTTTAAAAAAAATTATGATATTCGGGACCATTATGTCCTTTTCAATTGGTCCTATTGTTTGTATTTGAATTTCTTAATTGTAGAAAGCATTATCCCATTTTCTTGTATTTAAATTACTTGATTGTATGAAGCATTATGCCCTTTCCAACTAGTGCTATTGTTTGTATTTGAATTCCTTAACTTATAAAATTGTTTATAGAAAATATTTCACTTCTCATATTTGTAGGCAGCAGCTACTAAAATATTTAGTGGTTGAACAGAACACTTCTGTAAAGAGAGATTATATTCCACTTCACATTAATGAGGCTGAAGAGATATTTCGTAGAGTGAGAATATATCTGAACATTTCTTATGTAGCACACGATTTAATTCGGAATTGATATTTGAATAAATTTCCTAGATTGGGATAGATTTGAACACAATTTCAGAGTTCTTTTGTGATATTTTGTTGTGCTAAAAATATTCTACACGATTTGAATTTGAAGGCACTCCCATTTTTTACTGGTATATACATGTTGTTTTGGATTGTTTTAATCTTATTTTTTATTATGAAATTATCTTAATATCATCAATTTTTTAACACTTTTATTTTGATTAATAGAAATTAAATATCTATTTCTTGAATGATTTAGTATATATGTATTTAAGGTAGTTCATATTTGTTCTATTTGAAATTTTTTTTGTTTTGTGGCTCCACGTATTCAATGTAGTTCATATGTATTCTATTTTAAAATTTTTATTTTATGTTTGATTTCGCTTATTTGTAAATGAAAATAGCATGATGGATATGGTGAAGTATTGATGAAATTTGTAAAAAAAATTACTCTGATACATTTATCAGTTGATACAATAGTTTAATTTTTAGAATTTAACTTCAAATGATACATTTATCAGTTGATACAACAATTCGATTTTCAGAATTAAAATTCGAATGATACATTTATCAATTAACGCAACAGTTCAATTTCTAGAATTAAACTTGAAATGATACATTTATCAATTGACGCAACAGTGAAATTTTATAATTCCAAGTAAAATAATAAATGTATCAGTTGTAACAACAGTGCAAATTCTAAAATTCAAATTTAACTTGTAAATTTATCAGTTATAATAAATTGTTGTTCTTCCAAATGTATTTTTTAGTATCTTTTATACATTTCAGTATGACTCTAATTGCTGTTAACATTTTTATTAATTGTAAGCCATTTTTTGTGGTTGTCTACGATGGGAAGTCCTATAATATTGTTGTGCAAGTACGGTAGTTATACAACTGCATTAATGATTGACAAGAAGCTTTCGTATGATTCTCTTTTGAACATGGTGCGAAACTGGTGGAGCTCGTTAAATGAGGCAAGTGTATCTTTAACTTATGCATTGCTAGGACATTCTCATTGCATGTTGGACAATGACGATGACTTATAGGCAATGTTTGCAGTTATGGGTACTAGTGTTGAAAATTCTATTGATGTTGAGGTGAAGGAGAATAATAATCAGCTTGAATTATTGGCAGAGGGTTCTAGTAGTGAAGATATTAGTGATGAGAGTAGAGAAAAATGTGAGCGTACATGGAGGGAAGAACATGATAGTGATGCTGATTTGTTGCCAAGTTTTAGTTTTAAGAAACAGAAAGTGTTATTGTCTTCTGCATGGGCAAATGCCATTAGTCACGTGGGGAAAAAATTTGAAGGAGGTCTCGAAGAATTTCGCAACGAACTCTCAAAATATTCTATTGAGCGTGGGTTCGAATTTCGATATGTGAAAAATGATAGGACTAGAGTCACTGCACATTGTATTTTTAGGGAGTTGAGGGGTTGTATGTGGATGGTCCATGCTAGAGTTTGTCGTTTTAATGATTATTTTTGCATTCAAAAATTGATAAATGAACACACATGTGGAGCAGATGTACGCACAACAACTAATGCACACATGAGTTCTAAGTTAGTTTCCAGTATCATTGTAGATGAAGTTCGAAGTACGCCGCTGAAGAGGCCTATAGATGTTGTTCATCAGTTCAAGGTTAACTATGGAGTTAATATTAGTTACTATCAGGCTTGGATAGGCGTTGAAAAAGCTAAGGGTGATGTTTTCAGTGACTATTACTGTTCATTCAATGAGTTAAAGTGGTATGGTGATGCTGTATTAGCGACTAATCCTGAAAATTATATTCAATTAGATTATTGCACCGACACGAGGCGTATTAAACGATTATTTGTTGCTTATCGTGCCTGTATTGTGAGATTCAACTATTGTCGCCCTCTATTGTTTCTTGATGGGACATTTCTTAAAGGATGATACAAGGGTAATTTGCTTGCAGCAACAAGCAAGGATGGAACCAAGGTCAGTGAGTTTGAATCGAATTATGTTTTTATTAATTGTAATTGTATATCATTTAATTACGATTGTATTAGTTATTGTAGGTATGATGGTATGCATAAATGTATCAGTTATGTTAGTTGTATTACTTATTGTTATTTTAAAATTTTGTTAGTTAGGTATTAGTAATTGTGCTAGCAGATTGACTATTGTATCATTTATGTCATTGTTTTAGATATGTTATTTTAATGAACGAACAGGTAATAATATCAGTTATTTAATTCTATCAGTTGTATTAATAAATGTATCACTTTATGTATAATCGTTTTAGTTCATGCAATAATGTTATTTTTTCCTATCTATTTCAGGATTATTCCTAATTTGTTATGCCATTGTTGACCCCGAAAATGAGAACAACTGGCATTGGTTTTTATCACATCTCAAAAATATATTGGACACGTCGAGGAATATAGCATTTTGTTTCTGATCGTAATGTTGGACTTCTTGAGGCGGTGCCGATGGTATTTCCATCATCATATCATGCTTTTTGTTTGCATTACTTGAAAGAAAATTTGCGCAAAATCAACTCAGTGGTACCCCTAATGGATTCAGGGAGAAGTTGGTATCGCTTTTATCAAAGTGTGCATACGCATCCACTCTTGATATATTCAATCAATTGTATGAAGAATTGAGGCGTGAAGGTGGTAAGAGAGTACATCATTTTTTGAGTGACTTACCCTCTCAACATTGGACTAACGTATACTTTGAGGGATGTTGATATGGGAAGATGTGGTCTAATGCAGTAGAATCATTTAATAATTGGATTAGTGAGGAGAGACATTTATCGATAACCCAATTGGCTGATAAGATACGTTTGAAATTGATGAATCAAATGTCAAGACGGAGGATCAAGGTAGAAGTTTGGAAAAGGATTATATGCCCTAAATTTGATTCTAGTTTGGAGGAAGCATTTCGAGAAGGTAAAGGATGGGTGGTTAGTGTTTCCGGTGATGATGTATTTGAGGTCCATTCTACACCTTCAATTTATGTTGATTTGAAGCAGAGGACTTGCTCTTGTGCTCAGTGGCAAGTTAATGTATGCCCGTACTCACACGCTGTAACTGCAATTACGAAGAGCAGGAATGATTTGAATTCATATGTTGATCCGTAATATTATGTTTAGACGTATGCAACATCATATGCAGAATCTATTTTTCCTATTCCAACTGTGTGGAAAACAACTTATGAATTACCTGTTGAATCAATACTTCCACCTTTAGCAACGAAACAACCTGCGAGAACACGGAAGATGAGGATCCCCTCCAGAGGGGAAAAGTTGAAGTAAATAAAATGTAGTCGTTGCGGCAAATTAGGGAACCACAATAAGGAAACATGTAAAGAGCCATTGTTAGATTAGATATTTTATTTATTTAGACTTCTGGTTTATTGACTATTTTTGCCCATTTGTGGTTGTTCTATAGTCTTGTTGAATGGATATTTTTTGTTTTGCATGAACTATTTCAACTACGCAATTGACATTTATTGTCTTTATTTGTGTCTAATTTGACAATATTTTAATATTTTGAATTGTTTCTGAATTATTGTATTATGTGCTTATTTTTTGCTTATTTGTTGATACTTTAAATTTGTTTACGAATGATTAAATTACATAGAATTTTGCGTATTTATCAAAAAAAATATTTATATTTTGGTCATCCAAAATGGTGTTTGACTTTTCATTTTTTAATGCGACCAAAATTGTACAAATGATTCAACTGATTGCCACTCTACATAGATTTGTTCAACAAATTTATTTTAGTAAACTGTGCTGCCAAATGATACAATTAACAGTATCAATGCTTTTATACACCCTTTTGTTCTGATAAATGTATTAGTGTAATTTGTCAGCTTATCAAATAGTGTTTATATGATGCAATTTACACAAGATCACTTTGTGATACCATGCATGTTTTCATTGCATCCATGGCACATGATGAAAGTTATGTAATTGACAAGATCTGTGTAAAGTATTAATGCAATTTGTATAACTGTAATTTACAAGATCTATGTTATTTAAACATATTTCATACAGTTATTTATGCTAATAAATGTATTAGTGCAATTTGTAACAATGCTAAATGTAATTTACTGATAAATGAAGCTTGCTAATAAATGATTACAATTGCGCCATATTGTATTGAACTAGGTATGTCCGGTGCCCAAAGGCACTACTACCATTTTTTGGGGATTACTCGCGTATCTTAATAATTTCTTTAAAGCCTCATATTATTATGAATAATCCATACTAATAAACACTAATTCGGGAAGAAAAAGTGCAACTTATAAAGTGCACAAAATATATTAAACGATATTCGTATAACAATATCAGAAAAGAAAAAGGAAAAAAATATCAATACATATCATTTTAAAAGCAACTGATAAATGACTATTAATTTTTCGGTCCCAAATCACAAATGGTTTATCAACTCGAATGTTACTCATGGTCGAAAACCTGAAGCTTTTAAAAGTCGAACTGATACTAATGAGTATATTGGTTTTAGGATTTAAGATACAAATGTTAAAATCGAATGTTACTCGTGAGTATCTTAGATTTAGGGTTTAAGATTAATTAATTTTGTTATAAAACCCGAAGCATTTGAACCCATACCTGTTCATTTACAAGTTCTTCCACCTTTCCAAATCTAATCTCGCCATCAATTTCTCTATCGTTATCTCTGCCGAACTGATGTTTCCTCTTCGCCGATATGATACATCTCTCCGTCGTCGTCGAGGTTCTATCGAAACGATAATGTTATTTGTTTTCAAAATCTTTGGATAATTGCTGATTTGTTTTCAAAATGAGTTTGGAAAGTTAATCGCGAGAAGTTCGCAAATTTAATTTCTAAAAAAACCGCGTATTTTGGGTTATTTTAGTTATATATGACATATTTGTAATTAATTTAGGACTGATACTAATAAAAAAATTATTGATATGACTAAATCTAATACTACTTCTAAAAAAAAGACTAAACCTTAAATTTTCCATGAAAAAAGGCAATAATAATAGGACATGAGTCTCTTTACATTAAAAAAAATATTTAAAATTTAAAAAATTCCAACTTAAAACTGATTCCCAATAGAAGCTTGAATTGAAATTTTTAACTTCAGAAACTCAATTATGTATTGCAATAATATATGGTATGGAGGTTGAAATTAACGAAGTCTTGATAATTGGGTGAATTGAAATAGAAAAGACAAAGACCTTGTTTGGAATTTTTGCTTATTTGTTTATTTAATTTTTTTTTAGTAAATTTTTTTATTATTTAATCAAATAATAATATTTTTTAATTTTTCTCAACGAGACGAGTCAAAAAAATAAAATAATAATCAAAATATAAAAAAGTTTTAAAAAAATAAAAATAAATTAATAAGTCAAATTTTATATTATTTATTTTCATCTTTAGTGAATTATTTTATTTTTTAATTAAATTATTTTATTTTTTAAATTAATCTCATAAAAAAATAAATAAAATTCTTAGACATTTTGCCCAAATGGGGCCAAATGCAAATGGAGAAAATACAAAAGAACAATTGTAAAATTACACCCAAAAAAAAAAGGAAAAAAAATGTAAGGGCCATTTTGTTATTTCAAATGATCGGCCTGACTACTCGGCGAAAGTATGATTTTTCTATTTAGAAAGAATCACGCGCATTCATTTCCCATCTTGTCGTCTTCGAAAACAATCTATAACCCAACCCCTAACCTAACCCCTTCCCCGTTATTTCCCTTCCAACTGATCTTCTGGTAAAACCAGACCTTCAGATCGGAATTCAACTCTCGGATCGGAATTCAACTCTTTCTACATATCTTCGCCGGCCATGAAGCGGCCGGTTGAAGCGGGCGACGATGTGGTCCCGATCGACGATAAGAAGATGAAGAAGAGGAAGAAGATGAAGGCAGAAGAAGAGACGGATGGGGCAGAAACGTCTTTGCTTGTGTTAATGGACGAGAACTTGCTGTTCGAGGTGCTGAAGCACGTTGACGCGCGCACGCTGGCCACGGCGGCGTGCGTGAGCAAGCAGTGGCACAGGACAGTGGAGGATGAGCGGCTCTGGGAGCTGACCTGCACCAGGCACTGGGCCAACATCGGCTGCGGCAACCAGCAGCTCCGCTCCGTCGTCCTCGCCCTTGGCGGTTTCCGCCGCCTCCACTCCCTCTACCTGTGGCCCCTCTCCAAGCCTTCCTCCTCCTCCTCCTCCCCCTCCACGTCATCAACGTGGCCTTGCCTCCGGCCGCCGCCGCCGCATCCCCCGTTGGTTCCGGCCAAATCCACCTCCTCCACCGTCAAAACTCGTTGGGGGAAAGACGAGGTTCACCTCTCGCTGTCTCTTCTCTCAATTCGTTACTACGAAAAGATGAACTTCAATAATCGAAGCAAAGGAGTCTAATTAGTTATCTCCAATTTGGCTTTGGTTTTGCTCGATCCGGTTTCTATTTTTCTCTTTTCCATTTTCTAGTATTCTTTACGAGGTAAGTATATTACCTAGATCTGTGCCCTAACTATGGATGGATTATTCGTTTCTTGATTTCTGTGGTTGTAAAATTAAAAACATCAATCATCAACCTATATTATCATGCGTTAACTCTGTAATCAAACGTGATTTGTCTCTTCTTTTTAATTTCAATCGATAAATTACAATTGGGTTCCGTGATATTTTCGTGTTTGGGTAGTAGGAAAGTGGGGGTGGGGAGGGGAAATGTGAACTTTAGGTGGGTAATTGAGGAACTGAGGGAGGCGTCTACGGCGGATGATGCTGTGTGAGAGTCGATACAAATTAGAAACATACAAAACAAAAGCATGAGTGAGTGGTGGTTTGGTAGTGGCCACGCTATTGTGTCGCTTCCCACGCTATAGTTTGAGAAGTTGAGAGAGAGGGAGAGACGGAAAATGCCAAAATGGTGTTTTGTCTTGTCTGGATCTGTAAAAGGCCAAAAAGTCCTCCTGAAGAAAAAATGCGTCGTATTCCTTGCCATTTGTCTTTGAATCAGATTTATTTTAAAGTTCTAATCCACATGTATACTTACTGAACACAAATTTAGATATATTTTTCTTAAATAAAAAATTATTTCATATTTTATGGTGTATTGTTCTTTTTAATATAGGTCACACATTTGTTCATATGGGGTGAGTTTTACACAATTATGGTATCAACTTTATATATGTGAAGGGGGTATTCGAATTTGTACGCATAACATTTTTATGTATTTTAGGAGTGCTGTTTATTTTTAAGCATCACATTGAATTATACAATATTTTGTGATAGTAGCTGTAGATGGAAGGAGACTTAGTAATTAAGTGAAATTATTATACTAATTATGAAATGGGTCGTTGGATTACTTTTTATATGTTTAATTTGCAAAATTAAACAATACGTAAAATCATAACTTGTTTGATTTGCACTTATAAAATTAAAATAAACTTATTAATTTTGAAATTAACCTTTGCATTAAAATCCCTTTTTATGTCATCTCATCTTCTCTTCTCTTCTCTTCTCTTCTCTTCTCTTCTCATACTCACTTTTTTCCTTTTCTTTTATTTTTTTTATTATTTTCTTTTTCTTTCTTTATTTTTCTTTGCCTGGTTGGCCTATTTAATCTCTATTTTATATTTATAAATCAAAATTTCAATGCTACTATATTATGCAATACAAACAACGGTAATCTACCAATACAAACAACGACAATCCCCTTTGCAATGGAAGAAAACTAGAAAAAAAATAAAAAATAAAACACAATAGAATGGCAAAAGTTTGAGTACAATTTGGTTAATTTCTTCTCTTGTGCTTGGAATTGATTACTAATACCATCCCTTTCTATGTTTCACAATTCACCCAATTTGGAGGATTTATAATCCCAAAGGATTGTTAGTTTAACTTACCTTTTCAAAATCAAACAAAAAATTACAGGGCCTACGTTATTATTCGTCCAGTCCAAGCTCTTATAATAGGCATCAAGCAGGACCCCTTGTAGTTTTAAAAAATTAGATTTCATCTCCTGAATTTTTAAGTTCCATTATTCATCCCATTTCTTTAGTCAATCGTTAGTTAAAGAATTAAAATATCAATTTTAGCATGTGTTTAGACTAGTATTTTTTTAGTAATTTTTAAGTTTTTTGACTTTTTTATAAAAAAATAAATGTACAATTATGTAGAAAAAGTGATAAAAAAGTAAAAAAAAAAAACTTAATAAGTCAAATCAATTAATTTTTTTTTACTTTTAAACAAAAAAAACCTAGCCCAAATGGAGGGTTAATATTGTGAAATCCTTCATCTACTATGTTAATCTATTCATTCTTGGTAATAATTTTTTAAACTACTATAAGCCACCATTGTAGCATACCAAACAAAGCTCTTCATCTATTGTTTTATACACGCATCGCATGTGCTTATGCGCTAATTGGTTGTAGTGGTTCTGATAGCCCTACTGGCTTACATCAAACCCACCATATTCAACAAGAGGTACTGATAGAATTCTTCTATGGCCAGATCCAGGCAAATCTGTTGTCTGTTTTTACATCATAGTATAGGTAGAGGATATAATCTTCTCTCCTCTTATGCACTTTTTCTCTTTTAAATCTCTATAAATACTATCATATAGTCGTTATCAGTGGCGTTGCTAGAAATTTCTATTTTTATTAGGTTTCTATAAATACTATGAAAAGATCTCTAATTTTATTTTATGGTACTTATTCATTCATTTTGATTATTAAAATCATACATATTATAATTGTTATTGAGAAAATCATACATATTAAAAATCAAATTAATCAAACATCAATAATTATATATATACAGGGACGGAACCAACATTTAACATTCGAGGGGACAAGATGTAAATATTTTTTATCCTTTAATTTGAAATATTATATTTCAATTAATGATTAACGATTAAGTGAAAATTAATTTATAGTAAATCAATATATAAAAAAAAAATGACACCTCCACACCCAATTTTTTTTAAAAAAAAAAACAATTGGAAGTCTAATGTTTGAATTTTTTAAATATGTGAAATAAAAAAAAACCCTAATATTTGTGAGAGATAAAAACGGTAGATACTAAAAGGATTAGCATTTGGTACTTACGTTAGAAAAGACACTAAATTATAATTTAAATGTTTTGTGAAAAAATACATAATGTGAGAAAATATATTGTAAGAGTTGATTTATTTTCTTAAACAAACAACATCAATAGAAAATATCTCTTTAAAAAATTTAGTATCTATAAATGAATATGAAAATTTATAACTATTTATTAATTCTTTTAGGGACATTTTGTTGGAGTCCCATTTTTTAGACTTTATTAGAATTAAGTCATATTTCAAAGATTGCATTCTAATAAATTTTGTTTTAATATTGATCCAAAATACTCTTAATAATAAGATAGAGAAGAGAGAGAGTAACATACATAGAAAGAGATAGTAACACTATAGAGAGAGAAAATATTTTTATGCAATTAGTTTGTACTTTTAAAATTTAAAATTGCATAAATTTTAAGATATTCATTCTTATTTAATAATATTTTATATTTTAGAACATTCTGGTCCAGATCTATAACAAAATCTATTTGAATATAAAAATCTAAAAAAATAAAAATAAAAAATTCTCATTTTTATACTAAAATGAAGATCTCCTCATTTGTACAAATGAGATATAAGAAATTTTATGTTTTTAAAATTAGTAAATTAAATATATAATGAGTCAAATCACAGCAAATAAAATGAGACTATTTTTATTATATTGTAATTTTATCTAGTTTTAGACATAAATTAGTCAAGAAATAAAAAAAGCTTCTCATTATATTTAATGAGAAAATGATAAATTTTTCTTTTTTGAAATAGAAAAAATATAATTCTTATTTTTACAATAATATAAAAATCTTCTCATTTGTACTGAGGTATAAGAAATTTTATATTTTTAAAACTAGTAAATGAATAATGAGACAAATTACAATAGAGAACCAAATAAAATAAAATTATTTTTATTATATTATAATTTTATCTAGTTTTTAGACATAAATTAGTCAAGAAATAAAAAAAGTTTCTCATTATAATTTAATGAGAAAATAAAAAAAAAATCTTTTTTAAAAAATAAAAAAAAGATAATTCTCATTTTTACTAAAATATTTTTTATTTTCTAAATGAGAGTTTCCAAATCTATATATTTTCTTAGACTAATCAATATTAAAAAAATAATACAAATCACACTTTAACAAAAATAGAACCCTAACATAATTATGCAAAAATTGAAAAATTCTCATTTTTTTGTTAGATTTTGTAGTTTAAAACATATAAAATATTATTATTTCTAATTTGTGAAAATAAAAAAGTTCACATTTTTCTGTAAAAAGATGAATTTTTTTTTTACTTTTTATTTTTGCACTCAATATTGTTCTTGTTTTACATATATTGATGAGAAGATTTTAAATATAAAAATAATATTAAAAATAAATAAATAATATATATATATATATAAACAAAAGTTATGCAATTTTAAAATTTAAAAATTGAAACTAAATATTCTCTTTCTATTTTTTATTCTTTGTCACTTTCTTTTCTCTACATTTTCTTTTTTCTCTCTTTTTTTATTATCATTCTAATTAAAGAATGGATAAAATAGTCAATTTGTCAATAGAATTTATTTCCAAAAAAATAGCAAAAAGAAAATCTCACACTAATTTACACATTTTTTTTAAGTGTGCAAGTTGAAGTTGAAAAATATCTAGTGGATAATTTGGAGGAATTCAAAAGTACAGATTAAGACTTAATAATTTTACGCAGAGTTTTTATAACTTACCTTTCAAATATAAAAAGTGTACCACAGAGCACCGTTAATACCATCGGCGCAGAACCAGCGTGGGTTCAAAATATATAAACCCTTGAGTCAAGTGAGTTCAAATTAAAAAAATATCAGCTAAGATATTTTAAGTGATATTTAATAGAAATAGTAATTTAACTATTTAACTTATTTATTTATCTAATTTAGGAGTGTGCGCAGGTTAAGCTAGGGTTGAAAAGAATTTTATTTTTAACCAATTTATTTTTGATAGGTGACTGTTTTTTGACCCACCACCAACTCACCAGTCATCAAATCAATAAGTTATGTGATATTTTTTGGCAACACGTGGATTAGACGGTTTAACGAGTTAAAAAATTATAATATTTTAATATTATTTTTTAAAAATTTATTTCAAAAAAATAAAAATCTGTTGTAATTTTTTTTTTGAAAAAATTATATTTAATATGTTAAGCAAAAGACTAACTAAAAATAATCATAGTAATTTAATAATAATAACATAATTAAATATTTTTAACAATAATATTTACATTGCATGCGTATTAAAAAATATTCACAATATATAAAGTAATAATTAAAATCATAAATGTTTTAATTTATTCATTATGAATTATAAAAAATTTATATAAATGTAAATATGTACAAGGTTGAGATTTGTTGTATTTAGGAACACAATAATTAATATATACTTCATGCAAATTGAATTGATAGCGAATTGAAGAAGTATAATGCGCAACCAATCTACCCTCTTTATTTTTTTTACTTAACTCACTCAACTCAACTTACTCACTCACATAATTCACACAAATTGAGTTAAGTTGGCCAATTAGAACGGATTGTTTGTATACTCTTACTCTAACCACTTGTCTCTTTGCTACTGTTACAATAACTGTTTTAAAACAATAAATTTGAAAACAAATAAATGTCATAAATCTACTAATATATCTTAAGCTATTTTACAGAGGAGCCGTTACTATCACAGTAAACAAAAATATAAAAAGCGTATTAAAACAAATATAATTTTTTTTTTTGCGTAAAGAGACCACGGTTCCATGGATTTCTTTTAGTTCCGTTCCGTTCCTGATTATATAGTCAAGATAAAGTTATTCTGCAAAATTAGACAGTAAATACAATTTTAAGAGTTGATGGTACAATCTTTATAAATTAATATGATTCAACCATCAACTTGTTTATCTTTAATTAATCCATTTTTCTCTTTAATTAATCCATTTTTCTATATGAATCATTCATTTGATAAGCTTTAAAATATAAATGGTGCCAATGATTGAAATAGACCTACCATAAATACTAAAAAAGGAAGAAACTTCTATTTTTCTAAAAAATGTAGAGAATACAAATAACAAATTGACTACTACTCTTGTAGTGTTACAGATGTTGTGGCTGAAGACTTGAAGCTTCTCTCTTCCCCCTTTGCTAAACCCATTATTAATTCCTCTCTCTATAAATGACAAACAAAAATAGTATGAACCTAGACCAATAATTACTTAGAATTTATTTCGAATTTAAAACAAATCGTTTAAATTTAACCATGCCTGGTGTGGATTGTTAAGAGTCATTCAATAGATAAAAAATATCTTATCAATATGCTATGCAGTATGTCCAATCAATATACACGTCATATATATCTACGTTCAAAAAGTGTTCCTATAATAGAAGATCAGCAGTTATCTATAATACAAATTACAAGAATATTAATGTTGATAGGTGTCATATGTGGCACTATTCCCATTTATCTCTCTCTTTATTTGTAATTTAAATTTTTTCATATTTTTAATTTTAAATTCGACATTTTTTCTTTTTTTTTATTTCAAATTCAAAATTTCTTTTTATCTTTGATTAAATATATATTTTTAATATATATGCAAATAATTTATTTCATTATTTTTAGTTTAAATTAAGTGTATACTTAATGAAAATATTTTAAATATCTACCTTAATAATTAAAAAGATTATTTCTTATTTAAATTAATTTTATAATTAAATTATGTTCAAAATATCTTTAGACATAAATAATTACTAATCTATTACACGTCAGTATCAGCTTACATTAAAAGAGCAAAGGAGAGAAAGAGAGAGATATCAACACGACCTTCCATTAAAAGAGTAAGAAAAGAGAGAGTTTCTGTGTAGAGAGCTTTCAATACCATCTTCCTGAAATCATGCAGTGTTGTTTATAGGAGCAATTGAACCTCAAATTCAATGTAGAAGTCTCCTCGCAATTGATTTTCATTCCTTAAAAGCATATCATTGACGAGCGGCACGCACAGAGGTTGTGAAGCGAGGGACATCTCCTTATACGATCCACCGTTTCTCTGGCTTCAACTTCGGATTCCAATATTAATTCCATTCATTAATCATGTGGCCGACCTTCGAGTCTTTGTCTTTGCAGAGAAAGCGTGGGATTCCGAACGGGAAAAGTGGGATTTTGGAATCGAGAGAATAATTCGAATGTTTGTAATATAGTCTACCTTAATTCGCATCACATGCCGATCCATAGAAGACCAATTTGCATTTGCCTTTGACCTTTTGAATCTCTGTTAATTTCAACCTAAAGACAGTTCAAGGAGTAGAGGGCAATGCAAACGTCAGTAGAAAACATTTTGATACATTCGCCCCGTTAATGTATAAAATATTTTACAGTGAAAATTATTGTTCATGTAAAATTAGTTTGAAACAAATAATTTTTTGTTTTTTGTTTTTTGTTTTTTAGTGTTTGACGAATACTTGAAAAATATTTTTTTTTTAAATAAAAATTCTTCTTATTAAAGTATGCTGCTAACACTATCACTGCTGCCGCTGCTGCTGTCGTCGTCGTTGTCGCCGCTATTAATATTATTACCACCGTCGTCGTTGCCACCACAACCACCGCCTCCACCACTGCCAACACTACCACTTTTACTATTGTCGTCGCCATCACCACAACCACAACTACCACCACTCCTTTTACTTTTTGCTTTTAAATTATAGTATTTGAGAGATTGACATAGTTTTTTATTTTTGTGAGAAGAGTTGACTTTCTGCATTAAGAGTATTATAGTTATTTTAGTGTGCTTGGAATGTATAGAATTTTTTTTTGTTAGAAAAAAGTGTGAACAAAAGTTTGTAGCTTTTTAGAGAGATCAAACCGTGCAACTTAAAAATGATACATAATAAAATAAAGTAATTATTATATACTTTTGAAATATTATATGACAGTTTCACGTGGTATTTTTTCTAATTTAATATCGTAGTGACAAATTTTGTGATAAAAATATAGTGACTCATATTTGTTGAGTTGTGGTCCATATGACATGTGTAATAATCATTTATTTGTCATAAGTACCACATACACCGCCTACACGATCCTCCCAAACTATCTAATAATTTGTCAATAAAATATGCAAGCAACTACTATTAATTTAAACCTAAAATTTTGAAACTTTATTATTGAAGTTTTTATTTAAGTTACTGAACTAATAGTGTGCCAAAACTTCTGTAAACTAAAGATATCTCCTTAATTTTCTATTGTAGAGGGTATGGGTTCAATTAAGTTCCATGGTAGGTGGCTGGGGTATTTCTCATTTCTTTTTCTTTGGATTAAAATAATATAGATTGCCCTCATCATTAAAAAAAATAAAAAATAAAAAATAAAAAAACTAATAGTGCGTTACATTGTCAATATTACTTGACCAGGGATTTTATTGGAACCTCACCTTGATGAAACCCCATGGTCGGTCAGGTCGGAGAATCTGACAGCATCTGGGAACTGCAATTAATATTGAAACCTCTTTATTTGACCCTCCAGTTTTTTAGAATTTTTTTTCGTCCGCAGTTACGTAGGACTTTTGGAAAAGTAGTAGGGTAGGGAATTGGAAAGGTGTAGGGAAGTAACAAGACATATCAACCAGAATTATAAAATAAAATAATAAATAATTAAAAAATAATAGTTGCTAAACTATTAGAATTAAAAAAAATAAAAAGTAAGAAATAGATATGACAAATGCTATATGTAATACTTATGTTTTAGTCTTACTAAATGTTTTACAAATAAATTTTATATATGTATTCATAAAACAAAATATTTTATGCACACGTGAAGGAAAAAAAAAAAAGAAGTTTTTGTCCCAATGGGTATTGCACTCTTAAATGAAATGTGAGTAATTCAAATATTATTAAGTAGAAAGACTTTTTTTATTTTGAAAATCATATGTTTTCCTATCGTAATATATTAAATGCGGTTGAATTATATAAAAATCTCCAAGTATAGAAATCTCGAAATAGATTCTATAGTTCTAAATGCATTAAGATAAGAGAACATATTATTCTTAGAACATGTGATCGCTTTAGAGGCGGCTCAAGCTATAATATGTGGCCCAAGGCAAAAAATTAAATAGAGGTTTTTTATAAATTTTTATATTAAAATTTTATTTAATTAAAATTTATTTTTCTCAATTTTTGAGAGGCAAATTATTTATTAAAATTTTATATTCTAATTTTGATAATATATTTTTTTCAATTGATATTATTCTTAAACTACTTAATTTTTTTTTGTGACATAGTTGATCTTAGTTAACATTTTCTTAATTTTAATTTGAAAAAATTTCTTTGTGCAAAAGCAATTGATACAGGTATTGTTAGTAAAATTTTATAAACAATGTATGCATTTAAAAAAAATAATTTTTGTATGCAATTTATAACGTTAAGTGGGTTAGTATTTTCTATTTGCAAAAAAATTACATAGAGTATATATATTTAATATATGGACCGTTTGGTATACATACACACATACATACATATATATATATATATATATATATAGTATTTAATATATTAATAGTAACCATTTGGTGTATTGTGTACATACATATATATGTATATATATAGGCAGTGGATGAGTAAATAAGTAATATTTTGCTTATTTTTATTTTTTTTTTGAATTTTTTTCGACTTTTGACTAATTTTTACTTTTTCAATTCGTCTCGATGAGATGAATTCAAAAAGTAAAAATTTTTGATCATAAAATGAAAAAAGTTCACTAAAAACGAAAATATGAAACATTCGATTTGGCTTATTAGTTTATTTTTGTCATTTTTAAACTTTTTTTTAATAATTTGATAAAAAAAATTTACTTTTCTGACTCGTCTCAATGAAATAAATCTAAAAAGTATAATAGTTTAACTAAATGATAAAAAAAAGTTCACTAAAGACGAAAAATCTACGGTGAGAAATAAGCAAATAAGCAACTTTTACTCATTCAGGGTCATAATATTTAATATAATATATCTTACACTGTTTCTTTCAAGAGAACTGTGCTTCGAAATTCGTAACTGTTGACATGACACTTACAGACTTATTTCTGTTGCAAAAATCAAAAGACTATTTTCGTGACAGATTTATTGTAGGATCAATTACCAATATTACATTTGCAATACCAATACAAGTTATTTCTCACTCTAAAATATTATTCTCTCTACAATTATTTTTATATAATATAATTTTTAAAATTAAAGTCTCTTAATTTTTAAGAGATCCTAGACAAGTTATTAAGTTGACTAACGAAGGAGCTGGCCCTAAATCTCTTGACAAGCACAAAGTGTGAAAGTGAGAAAAAAAGTTCGCCATATGTGTCAGTGGTTAGGTTAATTTGTTTACCTTTCAAGATTCAAACTTGGACAAACATTCTGGTATTTTAATCTGTTGAAAGGGGTTTATTCCGGTAACTCAATTTTGAAGGTCTCTCGGTTGATTCCCATCCAAAAGTAATTTTGGAAAGGTGGCACCACCTCACTACGTACCCCCTTTCCTTTTCAACCCACCCACGTGTTTAGAATATACAATGCATTTCCCTGCTTCCCTTAGTCAAATTGGAACCATGTTACATTCCCTATAAATTCATGATACCAACCTCACCTCAATCATCCAATTTGCCTCTCTCTTTCTCTTTTTCTTTCTCTTTCTCTCAAAATACCAATACTTTCTTCTCCAAATGGCCGGAACTGTCAAATCCTGCACCTTAGTCTTGGTTCTTCTTCTTGTGAGCTCTTTGTTTTTCATGACTAAAGCTCGTCCTCTAAATAATGCTACTACTGTTACAGCTACTACTGCTATTACTATTGCTACTGCTGAGCCTCGTAGCTCCATAAGTGAAGCCATTGAGAGTAATATCTTTGAAGGGTTCCACATTGAAACAATAAAAGCAAGAGGAGGATCAAGCCCTGGAGGAAAGGGCCACGACTTCACCAACGCTCAAACTCTTGGAGGGATAAAAAACTCTGGCCCAAGCCCTGGAGGACAGGGACACTAGTTAGTCGACCAATCGGCCACCGAAGTGTTCTTGGGGAAAAAATAATGTTACGGTGATCAGATTTTAGTGACGACATTTGAATATCCCATAACACCTAGAAATAAATAGAGGGTTTATAAAATGTCATAAGCACTACACGTAATGTTGCATCGCGTGGTACTCAAATATGGTTACTAAAATATAGTTATGATAGCCTTACTCTTTTCTTAATTCTTTTGTTTTTTAAGGAATCCATGCATGGGTTCATTATAGCTGGTCATGAACTGGTTGTTCATTCGGAGATGTAGGCAATGTAGGGCAGTTAGTTCTTTTGTAACTGAGATTTCAATTTGTTATGCACAGATGATTCAATAGTTGGATATTATTTTTATCATAAGATATGCGCCTTTTTTTTCTTTAAATTAGGAACCCATTTTGTTCTAGCGTGGGCCCTAACTATTATACTATAGCCCATAAAATTTGACTAGTTTGTGATTGTGAATTAAATTGAGATGAGCTCAAAATTTTGACTTTATATAACTAAATTAAGCATTTGCTTGCCGCCTTGCCCTTTATATAACTAAATTGAGATGTGTGCAAGTGTTGAGAAGAATAATAAAAATAGAGAGAGAAAGAAAGTTGAATTTTGTATTTTTCATATTTGAATTTTCTAAAATAGTAATTCTTTGGAAAATGTACTTCTCTTTATGAAAAAAGAACAAATAGTTACAAATGCATTGCAGATCCAATATAAAATCGATTAAAGAGATACATCATGACACCTTCTCAAAGAGAGATAAAAAAGATAGGAAAAAATAACCACCATACAAGAAAAAACCAAACCTCCAATTTACAGAAGATGACAAACTTCCACACACGAGGACAATGATAAAACACACTAAAAAACACCTAACAAATGAAAACTAAAGCCCATCATCATGAGTCACACATTGCCATTTTTATTCCACAATACCCAGATCACAGCCTTCACTAAACTCTTGAAAAGAAATTACTAAAGGCCAGAGGTTATTATCTTGCCTCAGATTTAGTATTACTGGAATCGATCTTCAAATTTTAAAAAACTATCCGAAAAAAATAAAATAGAAGAACATATGATAAAAATTCCAACTTTTTACGCAACAAGATACTATTTTGGATTCCATCCGTCGTTAAAAAGTCCTTTTTTTCAAAGATTTAGTTCATATAGTACGATTAAGTTTCTTCTCAATTAAGTTACAATTAACTCGCTAAAAGTTATTTGAGATTGCCTCTTAACTTAAATAAGTTAAAACTTAATCACATTTTGAAAATAGTTATTATTATTATTATTATTATTTGTCTCTAGCTTGAACTTAGCTCGATAAGTCAATAAGTATTTTGAGATTGCCAAAATTAAGGTATACTCAAGTTTGCCTTGTTATTAATTGAACTTGGGCCATGCTTGGAGTCTCGGATTGAATTAATGTAGATTAGCATTCTCAAGATTAATTGCTAGCAAATTCTTCTATTTAAATGTCTTTAGTCAAGTTTTGTATTTATTTAATAACTTTGTTCATCAGATAATGCAAATTAATTCAATCTTTTGTTTGTCTTTTTAAGGATTAGATGTAGATAATAATGTTATGACAAAAAATTTACTTTATAAGAAATTTGACATTATTATTATATTTAAGAAGTGCATTGCTTTTTTTTTTTGGATAAGTAATTAATTAATATTATGCCAAAAAAAAATTTTACAATAAAGATAAAAAACACGCCATAGCCAACAAACAAAAAAAACCTCTCACGAGTCGAGAAGCTAAGAAAGATAAAAAATGTATATATATATACAAAAATTAACCCAAGTCAAAAGAGCTAACAAGGCACAAGAGCAACATATGTCAATAATTTAACTTACAAAGTCTATATTTGACATTTTGTTACAAAATCTAACTTACAAAACCGTAAAAATTACATTTGCTTAGTGATCCCAGAAGCAAACAGACCTTGAAAGCCCAAAAGCAATGTTTATGTTAGCAACTCTGCCCAAGCAGCATGTGGTAGATATCTTTGTGATGTTGGTAAATGGTGAGTATATGAGTCTCTTGTCATGGATCTTTATTTTTCAAAAACTAAGTGCCAACAATACCTAAGTTTTATTTCTTGCTATATTCCTCACTAACACAAGTTTGTGCGATAATTAATTTACAAGTCATAATCAAGAAAATGAACACACTTTAATTCCCCAGGCATCCCAGTTTTCTTCTTTTATTAATAACTATTGATGGTGCAATCTCTTGGGTGGTTTTTCAACGGTCCAGTTCTCGCCTGCAATCACTCAAAAAGGGAATTGATAAGAAGGGCATTAGTTTGTCGCCGACTAAACCCTCTCCAACAATCAAGTTAGTTTCGAAGTAAAGTGATTGCCAAATAAACCAAGAGAGAACACAAAATGAGAGAGATAAAGAGTGATAACTAAAAGCGATTGTACCTAAATATTTTTTTATTTTTACAATCTTTTTTTTTTTTTTTATTCAATTCTCAAGCCACGTGGCAGATATACCACATGAAAAATTGTTAGGGCAGTACACTCAAGATTTATTCCTAAAATGCACGCACTGAAATAGGTACATGCACTCCTCCTGATCAGGCTCATTTCTGATCAGAAGGGGCGTGAGAAATATATATATATTTTTTGTTGGGTTTGTGTGGGTATGACTAGATGAATTACTGGATTTCCAGATCAATCACTTAAGACGGATTAGGGAATTAGGTCGAGCTTCTTACGAATTGAGATTTTTCTGTAGGTCTTGCTACCAATACCCATAAGTGGTCCACATCGACTATATATCAAACAAAAAATATTACAAAATTTATTAAAAATAAAATATTTTATATAATATAAAATTATAGATAATTATTTTAATTTTGATGGTCTAAAAAAGTCAAAAATATTCACGCATCAAAATCAAGGGCAAACTTGTTATTTCATGCTTAATTTCATATCCTCTCTAATCTCATGACTGAATGTCCCACCTCCCTCCCCGGACTAATTTATTCCTTATTTATGGGATATATATGGAGTACTCAAGATAAATAGCTCGAAAACTATTTTTGCAAACAAACATAAGATAAGAAGATATTTTTGACTAATAGTCCAATTCAGTGGCTGAATCCTAAATTCATTACAAACATGCCCTAAATTCATTACAAACATGCCCTAAATACATTTTGATTCATTACAAACATGCCCTAAATTCATTTTGATTCATTACAAACATGCCCTAAATTCATTTTGATTAACTAGAACGACTAACAAATTAAATTAAATTAAAATGCACATTAAAAAAATCAAGTTAAATCTGAACACAACAGATCGAATTGGTTTACTCAATTGCATTGATGATTTTTTTATTTTTTATTTTTTTAAGGTTTTAGTTTAGTAGATAACACCTGTTTACTACAAATACTGGTTATTTTCTTTAAACAATAGGCTCCTCTTTGGTTTCAATAAGGATGGAGGGCGGCCTGGCCCATACCTGGTTCCTTTTCCAGATCCAGAAACTTTTAGTCAAGATTTGTAATAATGGTTTGTTTTTTTATTTTATCTTTTTTCTTTTTCTTTTTCTTCTTTTTATCTTTTATGTAGTTTTTTTTAAAGTTATCTCATTAAAATCAATTGATAAAAAAAAATTTAATCAAAAAATAAAAAATTCATGACAAACACAAATAAAATTAAAATAAGTCCAAAAATTTATTTATTTATTTTCATATTTGATAACTTCTTTATTTTGTGATTATTTTTTTATCAAGTTGAACAAAAAAAGTCAAAAATCAGTAAATAATTAAAAAATTAAAATAAAAACCTATACTATTTTTTAAAAAAAATTTCATTGGTACATTTAATTTATGTGACACTTTTTCTCTTTTTCATCGTCATTATCACTACTTATCTCTTCTATCACCGAAATCTTTAGCTCCTTGGACATTTACCCCATTAACCATTGTGGTAGTGGTGAGTTCGAGCCTTATAAGAGATAATGGGATTATCTCATCTTTGTTCCATGTCTTTTAAATTAAGATCTCATTTGATAACTTGTTTTTAAGTTACATTTTTTACTTAAAATTATTTTAAGTTAAATAAGTAAAAAATTCGTTTAGTTAATTAAAATTGTGACTTTTAGCCAAAAGATAATAAAATTAAAAATTTTGGCTCAAAGGGGCTCTTAAGTCAAAAAAAAAATTAAGTCTGAAAAAAGTCATTATATTTTGTTTAGATTTATTTTTACATAATTTTATATTCAATATAGATCTTATTTTATAGATTTTAACAAATAAAATTTAAAAATATAATCTTTATAAAAACCGAATGTGTATAATAAAAGTTATGATATTTTTAAAAAATATATAAAATTATTTTATGTAAAAAACCAAAAAAACTAAAAGGTTAAAAGCCTTCGAATTTCCAAACGAAGTTTTTTTTTTTTGACTTAATTGGCTTTAAACCCTTCGCCAAACAAAGCCTAAGCTAGTGCAGATTATAACTCTTGGCAAAAGAAAAAAAAAACATCTTCTATCTCGTTCATTTAAAACTTTTTTTTGCCCTTTTTATTTTAAATCTACTCTTTCTCTTTGTCTCAAATCTAACTTTTTTATTTGTTTTTATCAAAAATACAGTGTTAAAATATGTGCATACATATTAAGAGTTTGGAATGAGACTACTGAATATTTTTACTACATTGTTATTCTTAGTAATTTTTAAAATTAATTATTATGTAAAGTTATTATTAAATTGTGCTTTTTTAAGAACTTATAAAAATAAGAGAATTTCAGCCAAAAGTTAAAAAAAATAAATTTTAACCCGCAAAATTTATCAACAAAAAATTTAACGAGTAAGGTTCAATTGCGTGATTTTTTTCGAAAATACCTTACAAACAGATAAATTTATCTATTGTGCATAACAAACAGATAAATTTATCTGTTTGATATTTATCAATTTAATATACAAACAGATAATGCAAACAGATAAATTTATACGTCTTTTTATTTATACATAACAGATAAATTTATTTATTTGCATATCAACACATATAATGCAAACAGATAAATTTATATGTGTTCTTTATATATATTTTAAAAATGCACAGATAAATTTATCTGTATTCTTTATACGTGCTTTCAATAAAACAGATAAATTTATATGTATTTTTTACACGTACTTTTAATAAAAAAATAAATAAATTTATCTATATTATTTATACATATTTTAAAAAGGCACAAATAAATTTATTTATTTTAGGATATTTTTGTCACAAAATGACCTTGCGCGTTAAAATTTTAATGAGAATGGACCTTAGCCGTTAAAAATTTTATTTTGGATAAAAAAAAATAAATATCCTATAAATTAGTTTATTCACTAATTTTTCATAAAAATAATTCGTCTCACTAAAGTAAAATATTGTGTTCGTCCTTGATTGCCATAGGTTGGGTGGGGATCAATATATTTTGATTTCATATTAAATTTAAATTTGAATTAATTTTGCTTAATTTTAATTTTTCCACTTCATAATCAAACAATCAATCAAAAAAACCTAATTAAACCAATTCAAACCAAATTAACACAAATAAGTTGTTTTGATTTGAAATCACGATTTTATATATTTTAAAAATTAATTTGTACAAAAAAAAATTAGTCTATACAAGTTTCAAAAAGTTGTAACAATTGACAAATAAAAGCTGGTAGCTATACAACGAAACAAAAGTTTAGAACAATTACTTTGCATTCTAGTGAGTGAAACAAATGACAACTTTGTAACAAAAATTTTACAAAAACATTCACAATAATTATCTTATTGAATGGCTTATGATTAATTTCTAAATTGTAAACCCAGAAAATCGTTTTATTTTTTATATGCAAAACTTGCCATAATTATATAATCAAATAGTTTATATTTTATTTAATTTTATGAATATATATATTAATCAGGTATGCGGTTCAATTATTGGGTTGATTTTAATTAATTTCAAACTAATTTAAGAACTAAATTAATATTTTTAATTTGTTTTTTTTTAAAACTTTTTTGTTGTTGATAATTTTGAAATTTAAAATTAAATGCAAGAAAAATTATTCATCCGGCAAAAAATAATACGTTAGTATGTTGAGGTAGTGTAACTAATCAATACATGAGTGCTATGTCTTCATAATTTCAGAGTAAAAATAACAAAATTTCCTCATTGCCTCTATCCTAATTTTTATGAATTTGTTTCTATTCCCGATAACATAACATGTGGTGCCGGGATAATATTAACATGTGATCTCATTTTTGTATTTTTATTAATTTTTTCTTTTTGTCCCCATTTCAATAAAAGTAAGAATGAGACCAAATACCATATTCTGCTCCTATCTCACACTATTGCCATTTATTTCTGTATAGAGTAGTCAATGAACATTAGTTATTACATATAAATATAATCATACGTTAAATTAACATATGGTACTTATTTATTGAACGAGGACACCAACAAAGCATGTTTACTTTAGTATTCACACCTAAAATAATTTATCCTAACGAAGGTGTTGCGAACGACTCTGCCACCATCTCCGACGAAGACGACGCTACCACCATCGCCGCTTTCTTGCGAAGGAGAGAAGGTCCTCGCCTTCCATAACTGTCACCTTTGCGAAGCCAAGTACAATCCTCCGGACCTCCGTCTGTTCTTTTGCCTTTGATTTTCCGAGAAAATAAAATAATAAAGGAAAAGAAAATTCTTTGGAGACCAAGAATTTATCTTCAACTTTTAATGCATTTTCTTTTCTTTTTCCCACGCTTTCAAAGGGAAGCTCTCTCTCTTTCTATTTCGCCTCTTCCAAATGATCTCATGTCTCAATTTGATCCAAGACTATTCTGTCTTCTGCTACTATTTTAGTCTTTTCTTTTTTTTTTTGGATATGTTGCTCCGCTATTCTGAACTTTTTTATGAGAAGTTGTACCATGTTTGTGATTTGGTTTTGGATCTTTTGGGCCCTTACCTCCATTTATTTATTTGCATTAAAAAAGTTCCTCATCTGGGTTTGTAGGAAATGGCGATTCCCCTTGTCATACTTTAACAACATACTCCCTCATTTTGCAGGGGTGGAACAAAAGGTGTGTGCATCATCTACTTATACCTAATGGCAAAGTAATTTTCTGATTCTTATATGAAGAAGGCAAGTAGTTGTAGGACTTAAGGTTTTGTTTTTATTTTTTACTTTTTGTGATTTTTTTTCCCTTTTAAATTGCATATTTCAGATGTGCAGTTCCAACGAACAGAAGTTTCTATGATTCCACTCGAGTGTTCTTTGTGGCAGCATACTGTTACTGGTTCCTTTAGTGTATACGCTAGCTCTCCAAGCCCACAGCAATTTATAGCTTTTATTTGAGATAGCTGTAGATTTATAATGAACTTCAACCGCCAAGTTCTATGTATATCTTTACCTACCTACCTTGGGAGATAGTCCAATGTTTTGTCTTATCATATTTTACTTTATGCATGACTTCGTGTTTTATTTTTTCTTTAACATCTGAATGCCTCCGAATCTGAGTACATTTTATCAGAAGCGGGAGGGAGGAACGTTTGCATTTTGAGTTTCATTTCATCCAAGACGAAGGGCTATTTTCCAGTTTTATGATGCCACCTGGGCCAATTTGGTGGAGTTTAACTTCTTCAAATTTTGAACTTCCTTTGATAGTTGGGATGAATGGGTTGGCAAGAATCGGCTACTGAAATTTACTGAAGAGAATGTCCGGACACAGCCAGAGCTCAACAAAAAACAACACACAGAATATCATAAAGACCAGACGTGTGTTTCAGATTAAACCAAGAGATTGTACCAGTTAGTTTAATTTTTAATTTTGTTTTTTTGGGATTTGATTATTGCTTTATATAATCTTGGTTCCTCAAAGTTTTTCATGTAATTAATTATCATCGGAACCGTGGAAATATTTACTTGTTTTTAACTAAGCAAGCATTTTATCACCAAAGAAAGATATTACAATAAAGTTCATTACAGATACATGTAGGTACAATAAGCCTGAGGGTACACAACTCTCAACAAGAGAGCGAAAGCGAAACAAACCTAGTCTGCTTAAGAAAATATCCCTCTTCCATCTGAGAGGCTAGACAAGACTATATAAAATGGATTAGCTACATTGTACGTAATCATTATACCAGCACAACCCTCCAAACACAGCCTATAGGAAAGGTAACCCACATTAAAACACCGCCATCAACCCACTGAAACACGGGGAAAATGCTGCCTAACGAACACAAAAACTCAGCTATACCTGAGATATGAACACGTGTATGCTGCGAATGTGGTCTATATAGGTTTGAGTCAAATCCATCAGTGAACACACTCCCCCGAAGATCTACCCTCACTGCAGTGCATGGGAAATGCTTCATTTCCTACCAAGGTCATTATACAGCAGGCAGCAGCAAATTGAGAGACCATGTAAAATAGCTACAGTTCTTTCATGATAGCCAGATCGTGAAAATAGCTACACTTGATCTAGTGGAATAAAGTTACATTTTCTCAATACGTTGCTTGTAAATTAATCTAATGATAGTTTGCCATAAGTTTTTAAATGCAATACCTTGACTGTTCTGAGAAATCAATCACTTATTTTTAATCAACATATTTTTAAATGCTTCAGGCATAAGTATGCTCAATTTTCAAGTAATCTCATTTTGTCTAAAAAGTTATGTTATGATTTTATATTTAACTTGAATCTACTATGTGATCAAACCTTATCATATTAATGTTACCTCCTAATAATTTCAATGTTGTCTGGGAAAACAATTTCTGTTTTTAATGGAACATATCTAGAACTTATCCCCAGAGGTGGTCTCCTCTAATGCTGCAATGCTAAACTCCTTGCAGTGACAAGAGGAAAGAAGCAGAAGAGTGATTCTGTTACCAAGGTATACTCGGGTTTAGCTGCTACCAAAGTGCTTCCAGAACATTTATCTGTATTTTTGTGCATAGTATGTTTGTTTTGCTATTCTTTTGGATCTTGGAGAATAGAAAAGAAAAATATCATTCATGGGAATATAGTGGAAAGTTTGGTGTGAGTTGGCCTGGTAAAAAAAAAGGAAGGCACCTTCAATGAGAGGAATATCAGAGAACCCGCAGTGGAACCAGAAACCAGTGCTAGCTCCATTTCCAACCAACCATTTTGAGCCCTCAATTTTGACACATTTATTTATTGTTTTTCCTTGATATAACATATTATGTACTTTCTAGATTTTCCTTATGTATATGTCTTTATTGTAGTTCTGATACCTAGAAGTTGGTTAGAATCAATGGGTTATCAACAGATAATTTCTGGTTCCTACAATTTGTTAATTTATTAACTGCAGTGAGCCCTTAGCATGAAAGATTTTGGAGCAGTTTTTGAATACAATTGCTCAGATGCCTCAGATTAGCTTTATGCTACATTTTTAATTGCCAAGGAGCGGAATAGGTAGGGTTTCACTAAGTTTATTGTGCAGCTTACTCAGTGAAGGATGGCATCCTGAGGAAGTATGTCGTGTTTGATATATGATTAATCATCCATGACATTTTTTGATTTTCTCAAACAATATTTCAGTTGTGATATTTATTGGCTTCGCTTATTTGTAGTCAATTAAGCAAGTCCAGCGACAGGCCAAACAAGGTCATGGATCATTGTTGGTCATGCAAAATTGCAGGCACAAGTCAATTAGTGGATCTTTTCTGCTTCCTTTTTTATTGAGTTCTATATACTTGTTTACTAGTCTCATCAGTTAATACATCTAGATCATCCAATGCTTGAATTGTGAGTTTGAGATAAGTTGTGCAGCTATCTGACTAAAAGTGATTACCTTTATTCAATTAAGTAAAAAGCTTAATTATGTCATTATCAATTATAAGAAATCATTTAATGTCATTATGAGAAAAGAGCTTGAATAATCCTAGCCAAATATAACTTACTTAGAAATTATCTTATGACTTTCATTAATCTGATAATGTTTTTCTTGAGGTTTCCATTGATAGTTTATGTGCCTTTAGACTAGGTTTATGGTTTGTCATTTGCCAGGACAAGGGCAATGTAACACCAGACAAACTAGTTATTATCCATGTTCCATCAAGGCATCAACATTGAAGAAGTTGATGACTGTGAGTTTATTACTCAGTTGGCAAGGTATTTTACATTTTGATGTAAACTTCTCTATTGTCTTTATAGATCAGATACTGCTGAGAATTTATTTTGTAGGAATAGTCTCTCTATGTAACGTCAATCATCTTATAGAAGTCTTCGTGTGTGTGTGTGTGTGTGTGTGTGTGTGCACCTGTGTTTAAATTGGCGTGGGCAGAAGTTGACGCTTGTACTATTGCTGCATAAGAACAAATATTTTCTTTCCTGGGAAGCTTATGTCATAGCCATTTCTATGTTGGCTGCATGCTAATCTCTTGTGCTTTCTTCAAGGGTAAGATCCATTCATTTATTTCGTTTCTTAGTAAAGTAATGTGCTCAATAAAATAGCTTGGCTTTCTGTTTTAATGATAACCTATTTGAGTAAAAATATAATTGATTTTTAAGTTATGTTATATGACACATTTATAATTTTTTTTATTGTGAATTATTATTTATCCTTTATAGCTTCTGTTTAATGTATTAAATATTATTTATAGGGAAAAAGTCACTTTGCGACCTTGTGGTATCGGCCAAGTGCAAATTGTCCCACTCACATTCGTTTATCACCACATAACTTCCGAATGGTTTTGGACTAAACTACACCATCTTATTTTTCATCCAAATTAACAAGTGTAGCTCGCTCACCTGTTTGGATAGTGAACTTATTTTTAAAGACAAAAATTCCCTCAAAATGTCTTCAAGTTTTCGAAGTAATGCCATCCTACTGTTTTCTTTCTCTCTCCATTGTTTGCTTCATCTTTGCCACCCCTGATCACAACCCAGTCAAAGGTTTCTCCTCTATGCTCTCAAAGCACTTACTCTTAGGATATGGTTTAGAGGATAAGAAATCGCCATGGAATTTGCACTTGATTGTGAGATGCCCTTGCAATTCATCTTATGTGCACTTGTACACCCACATTTCTCCAACGGTTGCCTCATTTCGTGACCACACCGACTTCCTTCACTTATACAAGAACTGCACTCTGTACTCTCTCTACCCATTTGACTGCAATCATCTACCCACCCAAATGCTGTTAAAATCCCCCTATTCTTTTTCTCTTAAGAGCGTGTGGATGGCACATTATCTATTATATATATATATATATATATATAGGTGGAGCCAGAACCTTTTGTGTACAAAAATCTAGACTAATTACAATAACTATCTTTGTTTATAACACATAAATCCAATGCACATGTATATAGATTATAGATAGAGATTCAATAAATCATAAAAGAGTTCACATTCTATTTAAATACTGAGGAGACAAAATAAAAAGTCCATTCCAAAGATATTACAAAAAAAGAATATGCATGAAAATATAATTTTTCTAATAGAATAATCAACGCATTGAGTTATCCATGAAAAATGTGTCTGACATTTTTTTTTATCACAAAATTCATTTATGATGAAACCTATGCTGAACTTCTCTGCAACTTCCCATTGATATAAAGTTAAATTAAAATACACTCATTAAAGTAACTTACTTGTTGAATGTTGTTTAATTGATTTCGCAACCAGTGATTGGTTAGAGTGCCGTTATCCAATTTGAAAGCCTCGAGTTAAGTCTAAAGGCTCAAAACAAGTTAATAAGTTCTTTTGATCCAATAAGTGCCGTTGGTATTTATTTAATTTATTAAAAGTTATTTATGAGCTATTTAAGCTATTATTTAGGATATTTTATTATTTTCTTTTATGTTAGAATTAGCCTATAAATAAGGTGGCTATTAATGTAATAATCAGTTTTGATTAATAATATATTGAGTGTGCTTGAGAATTAGGATTGTGGCCTCTTGTGTGTTCCCTCTCTCTTCTTCTGTCTCTTTCGTTTCGGATCACAATATCTCTGAAAAAGGGGAAAAACTAGAGACTAATGATCGGCTGCCTTCGTTAATGGAGATGTCCATTTAGATAGAAGTTGAATTAACAGAGGAAATTAATTTATATTAGACACGTATTGTTCCCCCTTGGTTTGATCTGTCCTAGTTTTTTCTAGTTACCTATCGTCTCAAGTATTAGACCTCAATAGTTATATTATGGGATAAAAGTGGTAATTGCGGTATGTGTCATCATATTATGATACGACCTCACAAGTCTTGGAGACTTTGGGTAATATGCCTGATGTCCTTAAAGCTAATTAAGGTTGTCACAATCCAACCCGGAGGTCAAGTGTAAATTAACACAATTATTTGTTTATATATAATAGTAAGATCTCAAATGAAAAACCAAAACCACAGCCTTGTTTTAAATATATATACCTGGGAGTTACATATATTATCCCACAGAAGACTAACATTTACAAATTATGTGCATCTATCATCTACAAGTACATCTATTACTACAGAATGGGTACAAAATGCAACTTTTCTCCAAAACATCTTAAGATCAGAACTCTTGGGACTATGTAGTGGACTCGCGAGGTATCTTCAAAATCTGAAAAGATAAACTATAGGGGCTTTCCCACACATAGTTAGAAGAAAGGCAAGAGAGAAATAATTGAGGCAAATCTAGCTCTTCAACGAGCTAGGACGCGAGTCAAAGCTATCAATAGGATTTCGTAATTAGCCTAGTTGGTGGGTCAAAATAATCAAAAGAAGTTTGGGGTAAAAGTAGTCATTGCAATATGTGTTCCATTATTGTGATTGAAGCTCACAGGTGTTAGGGACTTTGGCTAATATCCCTTACATCCTTAAAGCTAATTAAGGTTGCCACAACCCAACCCGGAGGTTAAGTGTGAATTAACACAATTATTCATTTGTATATAATAGTAAGATCTCAAATGAGAAACCAAAACCCCAACCTTGTTCTAAATATATATAAAGGGTTCCTCATATGGTTAGCTCAGAAAAGTCTAAATTTTGCACGGAAGTCGGCTCGACTCTACCTTTCAGTTTTCCCCGATGGTAGGCCATTCTCCATGAGAATGATCCAATAGTTTCAAAGCTTACCCACTTTCACACATTACGAGAGTATGGGTTGTACTCAAAACACCAATGGAACACCCTCTTACCCCTTAGTTTTGGTTTAGGCCAGCTAGTGTGCAATGACAGCCGGCCCGTTGGGAGTTACGTATATTATCTCACAAAAGACTAACATTTACAAGTTATTTGTATTCATTATCTACAAGTACATCTATTACTATACAATGAGTACAAAACGCAAATCTTCTCCAAACCGTCTTAAGATCAAAACTCTTAGGACTCTACAGTGGACTCACGAGTTATCTTCAAAACCTGAAAAGATAAACTATGGGGGGTAGACTATCCACACATTCAGTGAATATACAAGCTCATAAGAATTAAAAGACAAACAATAATAAAGAATGAACAGCCAGTAGCATTTGTACAAAACTAATCATATAGAGAAGCTAGATCATTTCATTAACAGTGTACTTATTTCAATGATAATGAATATGTGAGTATACATGCAATATTTTTGCATGCTACAATGCTACCTTGAGCTTCATAGGCTATGAGTATCTCAGGCTCTAAATCATTTAAAATGTAGTAGATATTTTACATATGGACATGCATCATTCGCATTTTAATAGAGATAACGACTCACATTGTTTTTACCGTGATTATTTGATACTTCAGGCTCCACAGACCTTACTTCACGTGATATGCCACGATTTGGCTAATGCGTTCCGACGTAGAATGAATTATGCATCATTCTATTTGAATAAGAATATTCTAGCCACATAACTCCTTAATTTTGTAAATGAATAATCAACACGATTAAGCTTTAAGACAAAATAAGACATGATTTATATAAGTTCCTGTCATTCATTCATGTCAAGAAAGTATTCCCACAACTTTGAAAAGTGATTACAAAGAGTACTACTCCTTTGTAGATGGTAAAATATAAGTACTCACTTTTGGACATATTATATTACAACTGAACTACATGTGAACATTCATGTGTCATTATTATGCATTAAAATACCATAATACTAAGAAGGTTTCATAGACACACTTTAGATACTAAGAAAAACTGAGAAATAATATGTGAGCAACATTAGTTTGAACAAACTTATGTTCTAAAACATAGGTCCACTCTTTTGTTCATAAATTCTAATATATAATGAATTTTGTCATTCATAAGATATCATAAAAAACTAGGCATTCCATGCTTCGATTTAACAAGGCCGTAGACAAAAAACAGTGTCCGAATATGAAAGTTATAACCGTTTGAAGTTTTGGGAATACTCACTCACGCAAGCATCTTGCTTGCTCAATAGAGCCAAAACTCATTTTTACTTGCTTGATAGACCAGGACTAATGTTTTTCTCGTGAGCCTTTGTTCAAGTGACTATAACTCCATTTTCGAGGTGTAAACCCGAAGTAATAGGAATTAGACCTAACACGATTCAAAATAGAAAAACTTCAACCATTTCGATTTGTTTGATCCAAAGTGATTCAATCTCACTTTCAAATATGGATCCCAAATATGTTAGAAAGTGAAAAGCGTTCACTCATACAACATCAAATCCATTAGTAATATAAAGAACTCAAACTTTCTCAACATTTAACATGATGAACTCAAATCTAATACATATTTTTATCGTGATTAACAACTCTCCTCTACTCCTAGATGTTAAATATATTTACAAAACATCATAGATATCTTCGTATCAATTCTTTCTCACACTAACCATAACTTAAAACATTGAACATATCATATATATAAATAAATATAGATTTAGATAGGAAATCAAGTATCTTACCTTACCCTAGCCTTATCTACAAATTTCACAATTTTTCAATGGTTTTCCCTTCCTTTTCTCTCTTTTCTCTTCTTCAGAAAGTTAATGTAGCAAAATAGTGTAGGGACATGCTTGTCTCTACACCTAAAACTCAAGACATGCATCAAGTATGAGGTGGGAGTTCGAAACTCAACCCAATCTTTAAAAAGCATGGTGTGTAATTTAATTAACCTAATCACTTTCTTAGCACTTAATCATGTTTAATTAAACTAATTTAATGATAATCAGCCCTTTTGTCTTATTAACTCTTAAGTTTTCATATGTCACAACTGATGACTCACTAAACTTTAATTAAATTACACATTTTACCACCTTCCTTACAGACCATGACATTTAGCCCCTCATTAAGTTTCTAAGAATTTCATTAACCACCTCAAACTCTAATATTTCATTTCTCCACATGTTCAACTCAAAGTAAGTTCATACTTAGTCAAAATTAAATGATAATGTAAAAATAACGATAAATGTTACAAAGGTGGAGTCAAGCGACTAACCTTGGCAATCCTTAGTTCTGTCATTCAGTCCACATAGCCTCATTTGCAGTTTGAGTGGAGTCATACTCCCAATCTAGGTCTTCTATGAAGGAATGGTGTTCCCGAACCCGCACTATTTCAACTTGCATTCTATTTTGAATAACTTATTGTATCAAATTCTTGAACATGATTTCCATCATTGGATTCTATTCCCTGGAGCCAAATGACGACTTTGAAATTTGTTCTTTGATTATAAAACTTAAACCACCTTCAGTATTGAACCTATCAGAATTGAATTTTTCTCACTTGTGTCTAGGCTTTAAAGTTCATTCGAACTGCAAAACGAATTCTGCACGTAAAAATGTTTTGAAGACTAATTGCTTAACGATCAGGTTTTCTGTTCTAATGGGGTTTTAAGCTAACGAGATAGACATTTGGTCTGGTTTCATTTTGACTACTGAATCTCTTTCTATATCCTTATGGGAGAGAGAGGACTTGCTAAATTGTGTGGGCTAGTTGGGTTTATGTATCTATTTTCTCTTTATGCCTGGGATGTGATTTTAATCATTTTTGAGTTATGCAATATGACCAATAGTTTACTTTTTTTTTTTGATAAGTATGACCAATTGTCTACTTGTTTTTATATTTATTAAATACTTTTTTTCTATGGCCATTTGTCGTGCATTAAAGATTGACCTCAATGCTATCTCTATCTTATTTATGGGGCTTGACTAATGTGGACAATCCTTAATTGCAGCTTGTTGATGATATATTAAAGAAGTATCTTGATCAGACGTCGAAGAAGAATGGCATGTAAGTTTATGTTCTATTGATAATGCGATTCACAACCTTATGTCCTTTTTTTCTTGGGCAGTTGGCAATGCTATTATTAAGTTATTTTGTTTATTGCCGTGCCTATTTTGTAAAAAGCCACTTCTGAGAACATGTTGGAAAAACCTTATTTAATTGTGTGAATGCCACTTTTAAGAATGCATTGAGGAGGACCGGTTATTTAATACTCATGCTGTGAGTAAGTAAAGTTCTTAAAAAACATGCAAATGAATGTAATACCTTATCCCCTTATTTGCCTCATTTAATTAGCTACTTTTCAAAATGACTTTCTGTTTGCATTTTTACAGTTGAATGGTTTCACAAACTGAACAACCATCTCTTTTCATATTTGGAAGTGGATAAATACCCACTATTGTATTGAATAATCAATATTTTAACAATGTTGAAAAAGAAAAAAAACATTTTGTTGTTCACAAATACAGCTAGTAGTAATATTTGGATTACATTTTTTTAAGGATGCCTGATTTCGAGGTTATTGCAATCAACGGGTATTTAGGTTGTTAATGTACAGTTTTTTAGGAACATCTAGCTTTGCCTGTTAATTCAACATCTAAAAGCCAATTTCTTTTTGATCTAGCCTGCGTCATTCATTGTGTTAATGTCGTTAACGTGCAGAGACTAATATTTAAAGTGTTGGAGGAATTGAATAAAGGGGTGAACATTTTTAACCC
>JAOTRH010000022.1:3706097-3734782 GCA_034768845.1 Heliamphora exappendiculata | reverse complement strand
ACCCTAACCCTAGGTTCGTGTGTAAGTGACGACCCTTTGGTTCTTTCTAACCCTAGGTTCGTATGTAAGTGACGACCATTCGGTTCTTTCAAACCCTAGAAAACTAGGTACCCTAACCCTAATTTTGTGTCGATGTGACAATCCTTCGGTTCTTTCTAACCATAGGTTCGTATGTAAGTGACGACCATTCGGTTCTTTAAAGCCATAGAAAACTAGGCACCCTAAGCCCTGGTAAAACAGAAAAATCTTTCTAACCCTAGGTTCATATGTAAGTAACGACCCTTCGGTTCTTTCAAGCCCTAAAAAACCAGGCACCCTAACCCTAGGTTCGTGTGTAAGTGACGACCATTTGGTTCTTTCTAACCCTAGGTTCGTATGTAAGTGACGACCTTCGGTTTTTTCAAGCCCTAGAAAACTAGGTACCCCAACTCTAGGTTCGTGTGTAAGTGGTGACCCTTCGGTTCTTCCTAAGTCCTGATAAATCAGGCAAATCTTTCTAAACCTAGGTTCGTATGTAAGTAACGACTCTTCGGTTCTTTCAAGCACTTGAAAACTAGGCACCCTGAGCCCTGGTGCGCTAGGCAAATCTTTTTAACCCTAGGTTTGTGTAAGTGACGATCCTTTGATTTTTGCACGTCCTAGTAAAAGATTAGGAACCCTAAGTCCTGGTACGCCACGCAAATCTTTCTAACCTTAGATTTGTGCACATCCTAGTAAAAGACTAGGAACCCTAAGTCCTGGTACACTAGGCAAATCTTCCTAATCTTAAATTTGTATACATCCAAGTAAAATACTAGGAACCATAAGCCCTGGTGCGCCAGGACAAATCCCTATCATTTTGATTTTTGCCCCATTTCCTCATTTATTTTTCTAGGATTTTTTTAAAAAAATAGGATTTTCTTAGAACTTTTCTCAAATCTTATGGATTTTCTATAAAAAAAAAATCGCCCCAATTCTTTAAAACTTTCTGAATAACTTTCTCTATAATTTTTTAAGAGATGTCGAAAAACTTTCTAAGATCTGTGAAAAATATTTCTTAATTTTTTAGGATTTTCCTTAATTTACCCTAATTTTCTAGAATTTTTCTTAATTTTTCTTAATTTTCTAAAATTTTCTAAATATTTACCCCAATTTTTTAGGGTTCTTTGTAGATTTTTTAAGGACTTCCAAAAAATTTCTTAATTTTTCGAAAAATACCCTTTAGAATGCTAGAGTCTGCCCTAAATTTTTAGTAATTTTTTATAAAATTGTCCATTTAGTTTTTATCCCCCAGAAACAAAAAACAAAAATCTCCCCTCATTTCTTTTTATGGTTTTTCTATAAAAAAATATATTCCCTTTGATATTTATGTTTTGCTCCTTTTACCATAACCTTTTATAATTAATTTTCTAGGAATTTGTCATAATCTTCTAAAAAATTTTCTAAAATTTATAGGATTTTCTATTAAAAAAATTTAAAATTTTTTTTCAAATTTCTCGGACTTTCTTAAAATTTTCTAAAAGATTCATAGGATTTTTCAAAAATTTTCAAATTTTCTATGATTTTTTAAATTTTTTAGGATTTTCTAAAAGATTTATAGGATTTTTCAAAGTATTTCAAATTTTCTAGGATTTTAAAATTTTTTTTTAGGATTTTCTAAAAATTTTCTCATAGAATTTTTCAAAAAGTTTCTCGAATTTTCCTAAAAATTTTTCTAAGATTTTCTAAAGATTCCTAAGTTTTTTTCTTTGTCCAAAATTTTCTGGAATATTTCTTTAAAAAAAATTTCCTAGAATTTTCTAAAATTTTCTTTCCTAAATTTTTCTATGACTTTTGAAAAATTTCAGAAGACTCTTTGCCCTTTCTTTTTAGAAAGTTTCGACAAATTTATTTTTTGATAAAAATTACTCATTTAGTTGTTATATCCCAAAAACAAAAACAAAAACAAAAAATTCTCCCTTCATTTTTATGCTTTTCACTAAAATAAGTGCCCCCATTTCATTATTTGTTCAAAAATCCTAAATGTCCCTACTGTTTTAAATCTCCATAGCAAAGGTACCTAAATTAAGTTCAAATTCCAAGCATCACATCCATACTAAAATAAATCATCATCATTCATCATCATATGGGAGATCTTAGGCATGCGTCTACGTTTAATATATCGTGCATTGATATTAAAAGAACAGTAAGGATAGACTACTTATCGATGGATGCTGATAATAAATGTGATGGTCGGGCTCCCGCAGAAGAACATCGGTGGCAATTGAGTCAGTAGGAGGCTCATATCGTCACATCCCACCCGGATGTAAGCGGTTGGGAACCGGAGCGTAGGTATGTGGATCAAAAGGCGCTAGATGGCCCTCCCCAACATCAGGATCCAAGAAGTCGGCCATCGCAACCTCAGCAGCAGCATCAACAGCCGCCTGTGCCTCGGTAGCTGCCTGTGCCTCCTTAACAGCCCGGTGGGAGGCACGCTCTGCCTCGAGTACAAGAGCATCCATCGCAGCAGTGGGCTGCGTGGAGGTAACCCCTCCCGTAAGAAGGCTAGTGGACATACCCTCGAGAGTCCCCATGGAGGAGCTCCTAGTGGCAGAAGGGCCTCGTCTCGCCCCCAAGTCATCGTCTTGGCCCTGGCTCGCTATAAAGAGAAACGGGATCACAAATAGTAGTGTGAACATCGTGTGAAGGAGAAAGAACACAAAAGCTAAGAAGCTAAGAGAAGGTTAGGAGAGTTTAAGAGAGAGACAGGAGAGCAAGGGCTAGAGAGAGAGAGAGTGGTATGAGAGAGTGAACCAACTCTGCGCGACCTAGGGGCCTTATGCGCGTCTCATGTTGGCAGTTGCCATGTCGCATCTTAGCGACCGCCACGTTCTCCAATTGCCACGCGGCGACCATCATGTTGGAGGGTTTTTTACCCTGCGGCCGCCATGTCAGAGGGGTTTAGGCTCGGCGATTGCCAGGTTACCAAAGGTCACGTCGTGTCAGCTCATCAATATGACGTTTTAGGGTTTTGAGAGGGACTGTTTGGGATTTTCTCTTTGTTTTATTAGCAAAGAGAAAATAAAATGCACGCAAATAATAAGATAAACAATTGTTGGGTCTTAACTCGACCTATCAATTCCTTTCTCAGTTAAGATAATTTCTTGGATCTTAACTCGATCCTTTTAATTATCTAATCCCCAGCCGGGTTCTTAGATCTTAACTCGATTTTTGATTAGGTTTGTGCTCTCTTTAGATCTTAACTCGATCTCTAGAATTTGTTCAAATCATATCAATGTTTATACCAGTATTTGCATCATGATTAATATCTTCATCATGTTCATATCTTGCATCCTTGCTTTTTACTCCAGAAACTACATTTTGGTCTGATCCCTAGCTAAGGGGTACGTAGGCAGCTCGATTAAAATTTGAGTACGACCAATACCATATGTATGCTTGTGCGTTTGTGGCCTAACATTGACGGCTCGGTCAAATGTTTGTTGTCTCTGGGTCTTTGATATAACTTGCTTCACGCATTGCTATACAAGTTATATCAAAGAGGGGCAACTATAGACATCCCAATTTAACTCGCCTAATCTTAGGTGAATTCGATGATAAAAATCTCTAGAAGTGATCCAAGCTCGGTATTTGAACCTGAAACCATCAAACCAAAGAAATTTTATCGAACCATCGAGACTTGCTGTCCAAGTAAGGCAACCGCCATGTTCATTGTGGCGACCGTCAATAGAACCTCTTGAAAATTCTAGCCAAAAGTGGCGACCGCCACTTTAAACCTCGCGACCGCCAACTTACATTATGGCGACCGCCAATAGAACCCTTTGGAACCTTTTTTCAACATGGTGACCGTTATGTGCAATATGGCGACCGCCAACTCCAAATGGCCTAACGTGTACCAAAACGTGGTAGCATCTCATTGGTTGATGAACTCTATAAACCTCTGGTACATTTTCGAGGACAGAAAATGAATTAGATGTTTTGAGAGAGAAGCTCTGCCGAGTCGCCGAGCAATTTCGAGCCCCGACGCCGAAGCTTTGTCGAGACACCGAATTTTGAGCTTTCGACGCCTACATTGAAACCTTGCTTGGATCACCACCCGAGAATTGGCTCATCGAAGTACATTCTCGACTTGAGGATTCCCCGACAATTCAAGTATTCCGTTTGGATCCCTGATCCTTCTAAGTCCATCCTCTCTCTTTTGGGGTGATTGGGTTAACTTTCAGTTTCAATTTGCACGTCTCTTTTGTTTATATAATTTACTTTGTTTATTATGTAAATTGCCTCATGTAATTTTTTTATATAATTTATTTATTATTTAGTCATTAACTCCTTCACATTCACACTTAACACATTTGGTATTTTCTTTCTTTTATTAAATCATTAATTAGTGCTAACATATTTTGACAATTACAACTAAATAATGTTGTTAATTGCTATAATAATACACTTACATTTATGTGAATGTAGTAATTAATACTACATTTCACATTTAAGTTAAATAGTTATTTTTAATTCCTTTTATCTTCCTAGCATTAGTTTAATTTTCTTTTACTAGTATTTATTTTCATTTCCTTTACTTTTTTAGTAATATTAACTTGATGTCCTTTTCTTTAAAGTGCTAGTTTAATGTCTTTTTTTAGCATGAAAAGTTCATTTTCTTTCCTTGCAATATTAGCTTTAATTTCTTTTCAATGCACTATTTTTATTTTCTTTTCTCTTCTAATAATATTAGTTTAGTACTCATTTTTTTCTTAATGGTAGTATTTTTTTTTTTAAACTCAATTTTCTTTTCTTCTTATAGCTTTATAACACTTGCTTTTCTTCATTAAACCCAAAAATTATAAAAAGGTCTTTAGTTTAATTTTCATTCTTTAAATATAATTTTCTTCCCCATTTGCTTCCCTTTTCTTTTATTTTCTTTTATCTCTCTCAAAATACAAATAGTTAGATTTTTTTTTCATTCATTTAATAACATTTTCTTAACTTTTCATTTTAGAATGATTTTCTTTATAAACCTTTACTTATTTTTCTTTTTCTTCAAATCTTTAAATTCTTTTTATTATGAAACAATTATTTTTCTTAGTAAGTTTTCTTTACATTTAGTATTAAATATTCACCATATCAATATTTTTCTAAATGTATGTTTTAATATGCATGTTTTTGATTACTTTGAAATCATATTTAAGATAGTTTAGTTTATTTTTGCTAGCAATTTATGTTTAGGTAATTTTAACAATTTTAAACATATTTTTGTTCTTTTATTTGAATCATGCTAGTTTAGATTGTTTCAATAATATTGCATGCGGGAGTGTTCCATGTATCATTTAGTTAGAAATTGCATGCCGTAGGACTTAGAAATTCATCCCTATGTTTGTCCTAATTTAGAGTGCTATGTACATATGTTATGTATTTTTCATATTTAATTTTAGATGTTCTCTCTTTGCCTCCATTTTCTTTATTTGCATGCATTTGAGAAATTCTATTAAAGAATCAATGATGATTAGTAGAGGTTAACCTTATGATTGGGCGAACAGGGTACCTAGCACCTTCCCCGATTCGTACCTTAGTCCCTGAACTCTTTTTCTCTGGTTTACGTTTTTAAGATCAGTAGCCATTTTTGTTTTTCTTAGTTTTTCTCAAAAACTAAGTGAAGACTCTATTTTCAACAAAAAGAGATTTTTAAAATTTAGTTTTTAAGGTGTTAAAATATTTTCTAAACATCTTTTAAATCCCTTATTTTCGACCATTTTTCAAAAACTCCTAAATCCTAACGCCACACCTGGGCACACTCCTCCCCCTACACAAAATTCTTGCCTTTTTTCAACAATTGAAAGAAAAGGTGGCACTTATCTAAGGACAGACTGATAAATCTATTAAGTGTTGCCACCATCCCTGTCAACCTTTGGATCTCTCTCCCAGTTTTCGGGGGTTGTATGTTCTGTATGGTTGTAATCTGGTCGAGGTCGACTCCGATGCCTCGTCTGCTCACTAAGTGCCTCAAGAATTTCCCTGACTGCACTTCGAAGGCACACTTTGATGCATTGAGCGTCAACTTGTAGGCCTTCAATACTTTGAAGATGGCCTTCAGGTTGACCAACTGACTGCTCTCCTACTCAGTCATCACCACCATATCATCGATGTAGATCTCAATGTTGTGGCTAAGCATGGGTTGAAACATCTCGGTGATTAACCTTTGACAAGTGGCCCCAGCATTCTTCAAGCCGAAAGGCATCACTTTATAGCAATACAAACCCCGGGGGGTGATGAAACTAGTTTTTTATTAGTCGGCCAAATTCAACGCGATCTGATGGTAATCTCTGTAGCATCTAGGAAGCTCATTCTCCCATACCCTACTGTTGAGTCTACTAGCTGGTCAATCTTGGAAAGTGAAAATGAGTCCTTAGGGCAGGCCTTGTTGAGGTCGGTGAAGTCCACACACACCATCCACTTCCCATTTTTCTTCTTAATGACAATAGTGTTAGAGAGCCAAAGGGGGTAGCGAACCTCTCTGATTGCCCCTACCTCGAGCAACTTTTCAACTTTCTCTAGCACGACTTCTGAATGCTAGGTTGAAGACCTCATCTCGTGTTGTGTCACTGGTTTATGAGCTGGGTCGACATTCAACTCGTGCTGCATAACCTTGGGATCTAAGCCTGACAGCTCAAAGGGCATCAAGGCTAACACCTTAACATTCGATCTCAAGAAACTCACCAGGTCAGCTTCCTCTTGCTCAGTCATAGTTGAGCCGAGTAGGAATTCAAGGGCTAAGAATTCTAGGATCGGTTCGTCTTACATCTTCATTACGCATGCCTACTCATCCGTGAATGAGCTGGCTTTGCCCCTGATTGCGGCCATGAAACATTGCTTGTTTATGACTTGATCTCCTCTGATCGTCTCCACTCCCCCTGCTGTTGGGAAATTCAGGACCTAGTGGTATGCGAAGGGAATAGCTTTCAATTGATGGAGCCACCCCCTCCCCATTATGGCATTGTATGGGGAGGGTACATCCACCACTGGAAACTCAATGTTCCTTACTTGCATTCCTACTTTGACCGGGAGGTTAATACATCCCATGGGAAGGATGGTTTAGCCATTGAATCTGACCAGAGGGGTATAGGATTTCTGTAAATCCTCCTTCTTATGCCCTAATTTAAAGAAGAGGTTAGCGTACATTACCTCAGCTGAGCTACCTTAGTCCATTAAGATGCGCTTCACGTTGTATCTCCCGATTGGAAGAGTTACCACGAGTGCATCGTTGTGCGGGAGCACTTCCCTTTCTATATCGGCATCAGTAAAGGTCACATTTCTCGTTGAATACTCACTACTCGGCTCTTTTCTCTTGCTCAGGTCCCTTTGCCCAAGCTGGGTTTGCATCACCTCTCTTCTATGTGTGGCTTCCTGACTTCTAATCCTTATCTCATTCACTCTCCCAAGCCTGGGAGTAGCATGTATGACGTTTTTCACGCTCGTCAATTCATCGGTGGCACCCACTTGTTCTGCTTGAACTACAACATGCTGCTCGGCCCTGGTCTTTTCTCTATCAATGAATTGTCCGAGGTTCCCTACCTTTACCTGATCTTCGAGGAACTTTCTAAATTGCCTACAATTCTCTATCATGTATCCATGATCCTTGTCATAGGAGCAGCACATCCTGTCGTTTCTCTTACCTAGATCCCCGATCATCTTTGGGGGCCAGGCAAACCACGACTTGTCCTTGATATGGGGAAGGAGCCTATAGATGGGTTCCTTGAATACCGTATTGGCCACTTTGTAGCTATCCTTCGGTCCTTCTCGTTCTCTTTCCCTCTCGGGCCTCTTCTTGACCTTCCTGCCTTCCTTTTTCTTAGCTCGGGTCTCTCCTTAGATTGCCTGCGCAGGCACCTTGTTGACTACTTCGCCCATGTCCTCCTTCACCTTTGCATACTGCTCAATTCTTTTTATTAGCTTGTCCATGCCCATGGTAGGCCTTTTGGTGAGGGAGTATCTCAACTTATAGGTCTTGTCCAGCTCGAGCTTGAACGACGCCACTACGAGCTTCTCATTACAGTCATCAATGTCGTTAAACGTTTCCTAATACCACCGAGCATATGACCTCAGACTCTCATTCTCCATCTTCTTGAGATTGAGCAAGGAATCAATCTCTCTCGGTCGTCTGCGATTGGTGATGAATCTCGTCGCAAACAACTCGGTCAATTATTTCTAACTCCTCATGGAACCAGCACGCAACTTATCAAACCAGCGCAGCGCAACCTCACCTAAACTGGAAGGGAATACCCTACACATCAGGGCATCATTCCAATTTCAAAGGGCCATCATTTTCCTGAAGTGCCTTATATGACTCATAGGATTCGTCTTCCCATCATAGAGGTTAAACTTTAGCAGTTGGAACTTCCTGGGTGGGTCTGCCCCGTCTACCTCCCTTGTAAAGGTGGAAGTTGATATTTGCTCTAGTGCCCTTCTCATGACATCTTTGGCTGATCTCCCGAAGGGTGGCTACAGCTTCCCCTCGAGCTGAAGGTGCAACCACTGCTTTAAGTTTTCTTTCTCCTCATTACGCACAAGCACGTGCCCGGCCTAACATTCCTCCACTCATGGGTTCGCCACGGGGGCTTGAGTGTTGTTGGAGGTTTGCGTCTGCTCTTGCCTCCTCTTTTTTTATCTGGAGACACGGCTCTTGTTTGGGACCACTGTTAGTGTTGGTAAACTGAAAATTATATTTTTAGTATTTTATTTTATTTTTTAATAAAATTAATTTTTCATTTTATGAGAATCTTTATGAGCAATGTATGAATATTATTTCTTTGATATGCATAGATATCCAATATTCTGTATAGTATTTAATCTGGTATGTAGAGTACGGCTTGCACACAGAAGATCAGATTTTAAGTTCTTGAAAAATATAAGGTTTATGTTCACAGTTTAAATAAAAATAGACATACCATCGGTACGACTGCAGTACATAGTTTTAGTAGGCTTGTCTTGATTACAGGGAACAGATAATAGCGTCGTCATTATTTCGACTCTATGTGTTACTACACTTTGTGTATATTGAACGGGACATTTGGGGCAATTAATTTTGTACTCACTATATAAATTAATTCACACCCCAATATTATTATTAATAGTGCTTATCCTCTTAATCCTTGAATAATTATTGATTCGCATATATTTAATATTCGTTATTTTCATTCATTAGAGAGTGCGATCTTATATGGTTCTATATTCCCGGTGAATTAGATAGCAAAATTATTTATATGACAAATATTAATTATTGACGGAATCCACGTTTCGAAAGATCAGGATTGACGATACCCCCTTAAGAAAACTTATAAGTTTTGATCGGGCCAAACTCTGCAGGTGGATTTAATTATCAGGCGGTCAAATAAGTTAAGCGGAAGGGCTTAAAAAATATCAAGATGTTGATTATATTGAATTATCAGTAATTAAATTTAATTTGCGAGTATCGAAAATCTTAACGTGGGGAGAAATGATAAGTATTTAATAACATGAGCTCAATGCAAGAAGGTCTTGAGATTATGAGTCAGAGTGCAATTATAGTACTTTAGTGGTGTGAACTGTAATTTAGTTTTTTATGAAAATTACAGAAACTGCTTATAGGTATCTGTGCTCCACTGAAAGTCTTACTCATAATGAATCCCTAGGTCCCTGCTGTAACCCTATATATACGCGGGTAGACTGAACCAGTTTGAGATTGATAAATAATATCTCATATATCAGATATCATATTTTTTATCTTTCAAAACGAAAGATATCAGGGTTCTGTTGATACGAGTTCCCAATAGTCTGTAGATCACACTACGTTCGAGGATCGCGTAAGAAAATACAATACAAGATTTGACAAGAGTTTCAACTCGGAATCAAATCGTAGTTGAAGAATAGATCGACAAAAAGGTATTCTTCTAAATTAACTTTGGTTGCACGGGTTTATTTTTGATTGGTCAACGTTAAAATTTTTATCTGGAGTCCATTTCGGCGTTTACCCGTCTAGTTAATTTTTTTATTGAAAATCGTTTACAAAAACAATGATCTTGATAGTATTGCTTCCAACAAATTGATATCAGAGCCATTTTATTTTTTGTTTACGATTATCGGGACCGGGTAGATTTAGAACTGTGCTAACTTTGTTTTGCAGGCGTTCTAAATTCTGATTTTATGATCATCTTTTATTTTTATGTCTGATTGAATGTGTATATGATGATTTAATTTAATTATTTTTTAACTACGAGAGTTGATCGTGGTAGATTGATTGTGAACTTTATGAGGGTATAAGATCAATGTAAATATTATTATTTTTTGATTTTTATTTTTTATTTTATTTTATGTAATCTAAATAAAATTTTTAAAAAAAAGGAAAGAAACAAGAAAAACAAAAGGCAGGAGTAGTGCCGGTTTCCAATCATCTGCTTCTAAGTTTTTTTTCTTCAAAAAAAAAAAAAGGGAAAAGCGCAGCAGTTTTTCATAACAGCGCCTTCGTCCAACTCATCCAAAGCTTCAATGGCTGAAGCAGTTTTGGCAAGGTCCAAATCAGTGGTTTCCCAAGCATCCCAGCACTGTTTCAGCAAGCAGCAGCAGATTTTTTGTTTCCGAACGGAGCCTAACTACTGAAACAGTTTTTTCGGTGCAAGCCAGCGCGCCAGCGCCGGTTTTCCTTCCATAGCAGTGCTGGTTTTCCCAAACGCTGCCTTGGGCAGCAGCGGTTTTTCTTCAAGCGCACAACAGTTTTTCAAGCCAGGCGCCCAATCAAAAAGCAATTTTTCCCAAAAAGCGGCGCCAAACATGGAGCAGTCCCAGCGGTGCACTGGGCGTTTTTTTTCAAGCAAGCTGTGGAGCAAATTCCGGAACAGTGGCGGGTGCTTTCAAATACTGATTCAGTTTTGGAATTCTGAAACCACTGTGGCGCAACTTTTCCAAAACAGCAGCAATTCCAAATCCCAATAGGCGCACTGTTTTCAGACTGTTGTTGCGCCAATTACTGTTTCAAAGCAATTCCATACAGCTGCGGATTCCAAGCCGATTTTCAAGCACAACAGTGGGTTTTAATTTCCAAACAGCAGCGGTAGAATTCCATGCAAACACGGCGTTATCCCAAGCGCCAGGCAGCGCAATTCCAGTGAGGCTTTCCATGCTGTTTGGTTTGTTACGATTTTTGCTTCAGAAAAGTATTTTTGAAGCTTATTTTTTTTAATAAGAGACTGAAATTTTTTAGCGTTTCAGATGGATCATAAAATTAAAATATTTATTTTGTATTAAATTTTTTTATTAACTGCGTGGATGATATATATTGATTTTATTTATTCTGTTAGTTTAATTAATTTGAATATTCAGTTTTAATTAAGATATTTTGTAATTAAAAATAAAATTATATTTTTTTAATTAATTAATTTTAATTAAATGAAAAAAATTTAGATATTTTATTTTTTTTATAAAATATCACGTTTAAAATATTTTTTTAAAAATCGGATATCTTGAAAAAAAACGTGAGAATTAATTTCGAATTTTAAATTAATTAAATGAAAAAAAATTATTTAATCAAAATAAATTATTATTTTTCAAAAAATATGGGACAAAAAATAAAATAAATAAATATTTTTAATCACTACCTTAGCTGAAAAGCTGAAGGAAAAACTGTGCATTTATTAAATTTAATTTGTTACGCATTTAAACACAAAAAAATTGTTTGATAAATCAGAATCTTTGGAATCGTGTACACAGGAAGATGTTTGATTCTTTCAGATCGTGTGACTTTCGAAATTAATAAATTTATTTTAATTAAAATTTTTTTTATAACTCTCAAAAATATTTTAAAAATCTAAGTGGCAGAGAAAATTTATTTACAGATAAATCCCGCGATCTCTATCGTCAGTTTGTAGGCGATACAATTAAACTCTACGTGTCGGCAGTAAGGGGTTCCTCTCCAACGGACAGATTAGTTGCGGTATCGCCGGTACAAACCTTCTTTAGGGATAATTCTGAATAATTTTTAGTGTGGATCACTTCTCCAACTGAAGATTTCAATGCGAAATGATTAATTTAGGATTAGGTGGTAGTTAACACTTAGCTGTATATAATAGCATCATCTCCAACTGAGTCACTGCTATTATATATTGGACCGAAACTATGTCAGCTATTTAATTTTACTTGGCATGGTCAGTTGCCTAGATAGTAAAATTAAAATAAATTAGCATGTCTGATTTTATGAGGGATAGTAGACGTTCTCCCAATGAGACATGCTATTCTTAGGTTACCAGGCTGCTGGCGAATTAATTTTAAAATGGTAGAAGAAACTAAATTAAAATGAATTCAAAATTTTGCTCATCATAATTAACAGATTTTTAATTATGTGATTCTCATAATTAAAATGGATTTTAACCCACTCACTTCAATACTCAAAGAAAACAAACTTACAGGACCAAATTTTGTTGACTGAAAATATAACTTAGATATAGTTTTAACTACAAATGGTATTCCTTCAATACTAGAAAATGTGTTTGTTTCTGAAAAAAGGCTTAGAAACAGGAAGACACGATTTCTAGGGTAGTTAGTGGGCCACGGACTGGTGTAAAAAAGTCAAAAGACAGATGTTTTCACTACAACCAGACCCGGGACTAGAAAAAATTATGTCCAGTATTTCTCAGAAGCCAGAATAAACAAGGTAATTTCTGTTCACTAGTTGTGAAAACATGTTTAGCAGTATTATCTATCGATACCTGGTGTGTAGATACGGGAGCCAGTAATCATGTTTGCAATTCATTACAGATGTTCCAGAAAATTTGACAACTTAGTGATGGGGAGAATTACTTGCATATAGACAATAATACAAAGGTAACAACAGTTGCAGTAAGAGATGTCACTCTCAGCTTTGGTAGAGATCGAGTTTTAATATTGAGAGATTGTGTTTATGTACATGCCATTAGAAGAAACTTAGTTTTCATTTCTAGATTGGCTAAAGACGGATATTTGGTTTATTTTAATAACTCTGTAGTTATTGAGGATAATAAACAGGTTATCTGTTCTGGTACATTGGTGGATGATCTTTATATTATTACTCCAATCTCTCCTATACTGCAACTAACTAAAATGAATAATACATCTATATTACCATATAAGAGAAAGTTTTCTTCTTTAATGAACAAAACGTTTCTTTTACACTTATACTTAGGTCATATTAATCTAAAAAGGATAAACAGACTGATAGCAGATAGATCTTTGAGTTCATTGAAAATGAAGGCACTTCCAGTCTGTGAATCTTGCTTAGAGGGTAAGATGACCAATAGGCCATTTTCGGCCAAAAGCAATCAAGTAAAGAACCGTTGGAGCTGGTTCATTCTGATATATGTGGTCCTATGACAATTCGGGCTAGAGGTGATTTTGAGTACTTCGTCAGTTTTATTGATGACTACTCAAGATATGGATACATTTACCAATTGCACCGTAAGTTTGAATGCTTTGAAAAATTCAAAGAATTCAAGACGAATGCGGAGAAGTATCTGGGTAAAAGTATCAAATTACTACGATCAGACCGTAGTGGAGAATATCTCTTTGAAGAGTTTAAGGACTACTTGTCATCAGAGGGGATTACATCCCAGTTGATTACACATGGCACTCCATAGCAGAATAGTGTAGCAGAAAGAACGAATAGGACTCTTATGGAGATGGTAGGTCAATGACAAGTTATTCAGGTTTACCACATTCATTTTGGGGGCTCGTTTTAGAGACAACGGCTTATATTCTGAACATGGTACCTTCTAAGTCAGTACCTTCTACTCCCATAGAACTATGGACCGAGCGTAAGCCTAGTCTCAAACACATTCAAATTTGAAGGTATGCAGCACATGTGCTGAAAGAGAACACGGATAAGTTGAAACCGAGGACAGAAGTCTGTTTCTTTGTGGAGTATCCCAAGGGAAGGAAAAGTGATCTATTTTATAATCCTAAGGATCAGAAGGTCATTGTTAGCACCAATGCCCGATTCTTGGAAGATGATTATACTATAAATTATAAGCCCAATAGCAAAATTATTTTTGAAGAACTGAGAAAAAGTACCAGTAAAACGGAAGAGGATCCACAAGTCACTGATATTCCATTACCTCGTCGTAGTGGGAGGATTATCGGGACATGTGCAAATCAAGAATAGGGTGCTGATGCACATGATTCAGATTCTGCACAGCATATTACTGCTAGCACAAAGACTTATGCAGTGCCTCGTCGTAGTTGGAGGGTTGTTCATCAAACTAATCAGTATATGTTCTTGGGAGAGTCGTTTAACAAGATCCCCGTAGAACTAGATATCAAGCCATGTAACTATAATGAAGCACTACAAGACAAATATGCAAATCTTTGGCAAAAGGCTATGAATTCAGAGATGGAATCTATGTATTCCAATTAGATCTGAGAACTTATAGAACCACCCGAAGGGATAAAATTCATTAGATGCAAGTGGATCTACAAGAGAAAGAGAGGAGTAGATGGGAAGGTTGAAACATTCAAAGTTAGGCTTGTTGCAAAAGGATTTATTCAGAAAGAAGAGATCGACTATAAGGAAACCTTTTCGTCGGTAGCCATGCTTAAGTCTATCCGGATTCTCTTATCCATTGTCGCTCATTTCAATTACGAAATCAGACAAATAGATGTCAAGACAGCTTTTCTTAACGAGTATATCTATATGATACAATTAGACGGATTCATTGTAAAAGGCCAAGAACACATATTGTGTAAGATTAAGAGATCCATTTATGGACTTAAGCAGGTATTGAGGTCTTGGAACACTCGGTTTGATCAAGCTATAAAATCTTATAGTTTTGATCAAAGTCTGAATGAGTCCTGTGTGTACAAGAAGCATGACGGAAGCGTGGTGATTCTCCTAGTACTTTATGTAAACGATATCTTGCTCATCGGAAATGATTTCGGGGCATTATCTACTGTTAAAGTATAGTTATCTGGGTAGTTCGATATGAAAGACTTGGGAGAAGCCAATCACATCCATGAGATCAAGCTTGTGCGAGATCGGAAACAAAGGATGTTGGGCTTATCACAAGCAAAGTATATCGATGATATCCTTACTCATTTTAGCATGCAGGATTCCAAGAAAGAATTTATCCCTTTCAGGTATGGAATCACTCTACCCAATGATCTGTGTCCTAAGACACCTGATGAGATAGAGAAGAAGAAGGTTGTTCCTTATGCTTCGGCAGTAGGAAGTCCCATGTATGCTATGATTTGTACTAAACTCAACATCTGCTTTGTCGTTGGCATGGTTAGTAGATATCAGTCTAACCTAGGGCAGAAGTATTGGACTACGGTAAAGAATATAATCAAGTACGTGAAAATACTGAGGATTATATGTTAGTTTATCAGGCAGACAGTATAGTACTTTTGGGATACACAGACTCAGATTTTCAGTCAGACATAGTGCTTGCAAAAGGAAATAACCTTGTAAATCCTTTACAAAGAGTTTATAGGCTAAGACTTTTGATAGTCATGTAGAGGGCATAGAAGTCAGATATATGGCAATATGGTTTTGAGTATAAGTGGGAGATTGTTAAGGTTGGTATACTGAAAACCATGTTTTTAGTATATAATTTTATTTTTTAATAAAATTAATTTTTTATTTTATGATAATCTTTATAAGTAATGTATGCATATCATTTCTTTGATATGCATGAATGTCCAATATTCTGTATAGTATTTAATCTGGTGTGTAGAGTACGGTTTGCACACAGAAGATCAAAATTTAAGTTTTTGCAGAATATAAATTTTATGTTTACAGTTTAGATGGAAATAGACATACCATTGGTACGACTGTAGCACAGAGTTTTAGTAGACCTGTGTTGATTACGGAGAGCAGATAATAGCGTTGTCTATTGTTCCGACTCCCTGTGTTAGTACACTTTGTGTGTATTGAACGGGACATTTAAAGTAATTAATTTTGTAATGACTATATAAATTAATTCACACCCCAATGTTATTATGAATAGTGCTTATCCTCTTAATCTTGAAATAATTATTAATTTATATATATTTAATATTCGTTATTTTGATTAATTAGAGGGTGCGATCTTATATGGGTCTATATTCCTAGTGAATTGGATAGCAAAATTATTTATATGGAAAATATTAATTATTGACGGAATTCACGTCCCGAAAGATCGAGATTGACGATACCCCTTTAAGGAAGCTTATAAGTTTTGACCGAATCAAACCCTGCAGGTGAATTTAATTATCCAGCGGTCAAATAAGTTAAGCGGGAGTGCTTAAGGATTATCAAGATGCCGATAAAATTAAATTGTCAGTAATTATATTTAATTGGCAGGTATCGAGAATCTTAACGTATGGAGAAATGGTAAGCATATAATAACAAGAGCTCAATGCAAGAAGGTTTTGAGATTATGGGTCAGAGTGCAATTATAGTTCTTTAATGGTGTGAACTGTAATTTAGTGTTTTATAGGAATTGTAGAAAGCGCTATGTCCTTTCATAATTACAGAAACTGCTAGTAGGTATCTATGTTCCACTATAAGTCTTACTCATAATTGCTCCACAGGTCTCTGCTGTAGCCCTATATATACACGGGTAGGCTAAACTATTTTGAGAATAATAGATCATATCTCATATATCATATATCATATATCATATTTTTTGTCTTTCAAGACAAAAGATATTGGGGTTCTACCGGTACGAGTTCTCAATAGTCCGTAACTCACACTATGTTCGAGGATCGCATAAGGGAATACAGTAGAAGATCTGATAGGAGCTTCAACTCGGAATCAAATCGTAGTTGAAGAATAGATTGATAAAAAGGTATTCTTCTAAATTAACGTTGGTTGCACTAGTTTATTTTTTATCATTCGACGTCAAAATTTTTATCTGGAGCCCACTTCGGCGTTTGCCCACCCAATTAATTTTTTACCGAAAATCATTTACAAAAATAATGATCTTGGCAGTATTACCTCCAACAACCATAGCTCGTTGCTCAAGCGAAGGCTCCCTTCTTCTCCCACTTCGACTAGCTTGAGGACGGTCGAGGTGTGCCCTTGGATCTTGGCCAGATCGCTGCTGGTCTGGTTGCGCCTCCGACAAGTGTCTTTAGTCCATGCAAACTCTTGTTTCGCATAGCTCCCATCGAAGCTGTTCAGCTGCTGGTCACACCTGTTCAGTTCGCTCTGGTATTGCTCCACCACCCGCTGTAGCGAAGTGTGGTGGGTAGTCTCCGTGAGATAGTGTGGTCTCATGAGGGCTATCGGTATGGGTTAGCTCCCTCATTCAGTTCACCCTCGATTCTCCAACATGGATTTTAGAGTGTACAGGCTGCCTCCTTCAATGGTGGCTCCTTTGATGGTGAGTTGAATGTGATGCTTCCGCACGTGATGCGTGTTGCTCTATCAGCTCTTCATAGGCGTGGTTCTCCCGGCCAGCCATAGAGGCGTTCTTTGTAGATTTTTCACAGACGACGCCAAATTATAGAAGATTAAAGATTGGGATCTATTGGTTCCGTCAACACTGGCCAGTCAGTCCGAGATGTTGTCCACGTGTGCCTACATAAGAAAGGGGTGAAATGCCCCACCGATGACTTTATCGGTGGGCCCTCCGACGATCAAATTGGAGCAAGTTTTAGAGAGAGAAAGTTGAGAGAATAATTTGACAGAATTTTTACTATAGAGTTAGAGTGCATACCTTTGCCTGTTGGTTAATTGGTTATTTATAGGAAAAATATACTTTACGTGCTTCGAGAGTCCAACCCGACTTGAGCAGGTCGAGTTGTCATTTCTTTGTTTAAGCCATAGCTGTCAACTTGATAGGGACTTTCCACCGCTATCATCCCTTCATGTATGTCTGCAAGTTTCTTTTGTCATGTCAAACTGTCTCCCTATCCCCAGGCCCTGTTTGGGGTAGTTCAACTTCCCTTGACACTTAGGCTCCAAAGATTGGTTGAATTGACATTGACACCTTATGAGAGGTGTCATTCCTAGGTAAGCGTATCTTGGGCCGAGATAACCACACATCTGGCCCTAGGCTTGGCTAACGAGGTACCTAGACACATGCTTCTTGACTCACATTTGCCGAGCTCCTATCATTTGGAGCTCGACTATATCCTCCATCTTCTGTTGCTCGGCTATATCCTCCATCCTCTCGTGCTCAGTTGGGACCGCCAAGCACGACGCCCAAGCTTGTGGAGGAAAACGTTGACCAGATAATTTGGTGACGTTGCATCGTCCTTTATGTGGATGCCAACTGGCCACCATCGACATCCTACCTCCCTCATCTTCTTATTGTAGGATAACAGCGATGAACTACCTCAATAAAATATAAAGAATGCCATTGAGAAAATGTGTGTTTTAAATAAAAATAAATGAATATAACTTCATAATAAACAAAGCATACTTCACAATTTGATGCGTCAAGGAGATAAAATAAGCACATAATGACTAGGACACAAAGTAATGAATTAATAATAATATTTTTTTTGAAAACTTTTGTGAGGGGTCCTTTTGAGTATTTGTTTAGGGTTAAGTTTTTTTTCTTTTTTACATTTTAAGTATTCTATAAAATTTTATTTTTTAAAATATTACTATTTTGGACAATATTAACCCTAATTAATGTGTAACTCTCTCTCTCTCTCTTTTTCTCTCTCTATAAATATATGTATATACGAGCATATTCTTTATTTGTTAAAGTTTTTTTTTACTTTACTTAATTGTGCCATTTTTATTGTGATTCTACATTTATATTTTAAATATTTACATTACTTTTTAAATGTGTGTATGCGCGCGTGTGTATGTGTATAATAGTACTACTAGTCATATTTTTATTATTTTAATTATTCATAATTAAAATTTGATTAGTATTAATTTAATTGAGTATAGATTTTATTTTTGGTTCCTGTATCGTTTTGCTTTTATTTAACAATGTTTTTTTTTTTTTTTTGTTGCAAGTTTTTAGTTATAAATTGCTATAGAAAACGACAATGTTCTAGTTTTTTAATGTGAAAATTAGAATTTCTCATTTTCTAAATGGGAAGTTTTTATTATTTATTGAATATTGGTACATTGTATACTATTTCTCATATTGAACAAATAAGAATTTTCTAAGTTTATATTGCATTGTACATTTAACACTGATTTTAAATTTTTAATGTTAATTAAGAATGTTCTTATTTTGATTTTTTCTTATTTTCTATAATTTCTCATTTTTAGTACAATATTTCTAAGTTTATAATGTAAGAATGAGAAATTTCTCATTTTTATTATTTTTAAAGTTCTTATATTCACAATGGATCTTGTTTTATAGTTTGTGATTAGTATGTTCTAAAAATATAAATATTTTTTTAAAATGGATGTATATTATAAAAATTGTAGAATTTTAAAAATCAAAACACAAAATTAAACATCATGTCATATCACTAATAGTGTATTTATCTCTCTTTAATTACTCAATACACCTTTGTAGGAGGCCGTAAAATTGTTTATGACAATAATAACTTCTAGTAATATGATCTTTTAGAATGGTTTAAATGTGAATAGGATTTATCCCAAAATAAATTCAAAAAATGAGAATCTAGTGTAATTATTTCAATTCTTTTTGATAGGGCAACTGAACCGATTTTATATACACACACACACAATTAAACAGGGCATATGTATTATAAAAAAAAGCTATAAAATTTGTCTCAGCTGGATTGAACACACTGGTTTTTGCAACATATTTTTTGGGTTTTGTTAACTTATGCAAATTTTTGGATTCTCCTCCTATATCCCTCTCCCTCTGGGTGTTCTATCTTCTAATTTTGATTGAGTGCACTGGATTTCTCTCATATGGGTTTTCAATCCTTAATGGTTGAACATCAGATTTGTGCATGCATAAAAAATTATAGAATAATAGAGTGCTATGTCAGTTTTTTGGCACTATGGCGATAAGGAAAAATTATTTCATGCCGAGTGGGGTATTGCCTCATTTCTAATATGGATCACACATTTGTATGGGTTTCACGTAAAAAGTGATGGAATACATACAAATGTATGATCCAGATTAAAATGAGACAATGCCCCACTCTGTATGGAATAATTTCTCAACAATAAGATATTGAAGTTAAAGTGATTTGAAAGCAGAATGGATGATGGGCTTTCGTATTAAAGAGAGAGAGAGAGAGAGAACAATTCAAAATTGGGCGAGAGATGAAACCTTAATACCAAGATCAATGTAAGCCCTTATATTTTAGTAGAGATGAATTTTTAACCCGCGAAGAATTGTCTCATCAACATATGCCTATGTAATAACTAAATAATCTCTTTCGTATAAAAAGTTATTTAGGGAGTAGGAGAGACATCACGTTAGCTTTTTGATATAGTGTGCCAACTATTATATGCACTCTATATGTTCACATTACCATATTTAGGACATAACCTTATACTAGGAAAATATTAGTTATTTCAACTCAGTTTGATCATACATTAGAACACAGATAATATGCGTATATTAGTTAAGCATATCACATAAATATGCTGATATGATGTTCCATATATATTAATTGAATAATTTTTACTCTATCACAAATTGCAATTATGCTGAGATGATGTTCCATATTAATTGAATAATTTCAACTCTTATCACAAGTTGCAAGTAGACAAACTACAATAACTACCAGTGGTCCCCTAATCCTCACAACGCATGCCCAACCACTGCTTGACAAACTCATGAAACTTATCAATTCCTATCCACAGATATTTTCAAATATCTGGTAGATCCTTATATTTGGTCAAAGCCTTCTTTACTTACGCCAAATAAATAGGTCTTTGAACACCCTTCTCATATAGAGTGGTGTTAGATACCTTTTAAAGCAATGAATCAGTCAAGTTAAAGCACATTCAATGGACTTTTCACTCGTTAAAATACGAAGATGCATGTTCAAAATCATTAGAAGGGAAAATACTCAAGTAAAACTCATATCTCCGGTTAATTATTTAGTATTCCCAGACTTGCTCCAAGCCAATAGGAACCTGCCAAGAAGTAAAATATTATGACATAAGCCTTCCAGTCATGTGTTTTAGTTTTTCAAGATGAAACTAACAGGGTTAACAACAGTAAGAAACCCATTTAAACCTTGTGGACCCCACAAGAACAAAAAAATATTTGATAAAAAAAAGAAGAGAGCCATGGAATCTGAACCATCGTTTAACTTAACCTTATGAAACCTACTATCACATGCTCTGCTATTTTAGCCATTGTCGAAGAATGGAGGAGAAGATGAAAAGTCTGCAAACATCAAGTACCTAAGAACACTTCATTTCTTATTAGTTTATGCTTACATTGTAGTCATGGAAGAAGGAAATCTTCATAGCAAAGGTACATTATAATATCTTAAAACTCTTTTGATTTCCTGCACTAAATGAATTACTTTTCTCGGAATTCATATCATCATATTTTTTTATATAATTTTTACACGAAGAGATTTGTTGCAATGTGAAGTCATTATTTAAATATACTAATATTCATCATTATAACCTAGCTTATTAAATGTTATGTATAATATTTTGTAATTGTGAGTAGGTTCAAACATTCCAAATAATGTTGACAGAAGTGAAGGAGATTGCATGTTTGTTAAACAAAAAGAAAATAAAGATGACAATATGTTAGATAAGGAGGTATATAGTGCAAGTGAAGCATATATTTTATACAATGAGTATGCATTATAAGGAGGTTTTAGTATCCAAAAAGGAAAACCTAGATATCATAGTGCGTAGAGGCACATAAGGCAACGAAATTTTTGTGTTCTAAGGAGGGTTTTAAACAAGATGAAGATCCTTGTGAAGAGAAAAATTGAATCGGTTGGATACTAGAATTGGTTGCAAAGCAGTCATTCGTTTCACAGTTGAAGATGGTACTTGGAGAGTTACTGCTTTTAATCCAAATCATAATCATGAACTTGCATTACCATTAGAGGGACATTTGTTATGATCTAGTTATTGTATTTCAAAATCGAAGGCCGGTGTCATCAATTCTATGGTGATGCAAGTACAAGCACGAAGAATGATTATTCATGTCTAAGAGAAAAAGTTGGAGAAAGTGAGAATGTGGGATTTACTAAAAGTGATTGTTATAATTATGTGAATATGCAAAAAATGATAATGATTAGTGCAGGAGATTCTCAGAGCTTATTGAATCACTTTAAGCAAAAGTATACAGAAGATCTTATGTTCTTTTAAGCAATTTAGATTGATCAAGAAAATCGAATGACTAATTTTTTCCTAGAGAGATGGGAGATCAAGAGTTGTTTATAATTGCTTTGGAGATGTGCTGGTATTGGACACCACCTATCGCACCAATAAATATAATTTGATTTATGCACCATTTTGTCAGTGTTAACCGCCATTAGCAAAATGTAATGTTTAGTTGTCATTTCCTTTTGGATGAGACCATGATTCATTTAAATGGTTGTTTAAGTTATTCTTAGAATCAATGGACAATTGGTCACCGATAACAATTTTTACCGACCAAGGTCAAACCATGTCAAAAGCTATTGATGAGGTGTTTGCAAATACACATCATCGACTATGTTGGTGGCATATTGCAAAAAATACTCCTTCCCATTTAAGAGAGTTAAATAGTGATTAAGAATTCAAGTACATGTTCAACAAGTGCCAAATATATTGTGATTCAGCACTCAAGTTTGAAAAGACATGAGATAAAATGATGCAGAAGTTTAATCTTGGGAGTCATTGATGGCTTAATATGACATACAAAATTCGTCATATAAGTGGAGCACTGCATTCATCAAGTATAATTTTACTGCATAATTTAAAACTTCGTTAAGAAGTGAAAGCACAATCCATGTCTTGATTGGCATAGCAAATAAGACAACCAGCCTCACTAAGTTTGTAATTGAATATGATAGTTTATTAATAGGTATGCGATCTCGAGAGTTGGATGAAGATTACCGATACAAGCAAGGAGCTTCGCAAAGAGTAGTGAAGAAAAGTGGCATTTTGGGTCATGCAGCTCAAGTTTATACTTGTAAGGTTTTCAAATTATTTGAAATTGAGTTCCTCAATAATCATGCAATGGTGTGGAAGTAGGTTGATTGGCAAGATACAATTGATGTCTTTGAGGTGAAAGAAGAAAATAGTAAAAAAATCTACACTGTTTATTTTAATTCTCTCAATGAAGATATTTCTTGTTCATGTAAAAAGTTTGAGTTGTTAGGGATTCTTTGTTGTCATGCCTTACAGGTTTTCAGTATAAAGATTTTGACAAAACTTTCAAGTCAATACATTTTGAAATGCTGGACAAAAGAGGCTAAGAAATGGATGATGGCTTATGAACAAGGTAGTCAACCCCTTGTGGATTATAAAAACACAGAGAGTGTATGACGTAATTGTAAAAAAATACTAAGTTTTGGTACAACAACCATTACATTCAATTTAAATAGACCGTCTTTCTGATATCTGTTTCCCACAAATACCCCATTTTTTGTGAGTACAAATTTATCAGACTCAAATACTAGCATAAACCCATTCTTGCTCAACAAAGACCCAGAAACTAAATTCTTGCGAATGTCTGGCACATGCAGCACGTTGTTGAACATGAGTTCCTTCCCCGAAGTCATCTTCAAAATCACATTTCCCTGACCTTCCACCTTTGAGATAGAAGAATTCCCCATATATAGTTGTTATCTATCTATCGTCTGATAAGTGACGAACATTCGTTGTCTGAACAAATGTGGCAAGTAGCTCCAGTGTCCACCCACCATTTTTTGGAATTTCCAATAAGGTTTGTTTCAAACACAATGATGGAAAGACTGATGTCATCCACCAAAGTAGAAAGGTTATCCACTTCGGTCACGTTAGCTTAGGCATTCTTCTTGCGCTTGCTGCGATAGTCCTTTGCTTGATGTCCGGGCTTGTCACAGATGTAACACTTGCCCTTGAATTTGAGTCTTTTGGAGTCCCCGCCTTTGTCACTAACATGCTTTCTCTTCTTGTTGTTGACCTTAGGCGCCTGTTCCACAATATTTGCCTCGGACTCCATCCCGGTTTTTTTCTCAGACTTGCGGTTGTCTTCCTCTATCCTCAATTGGACAATCAGTTCCTCCAATTTCATCTCCTTGCGCTTATGCTTCAAGTAATTCTTGAAATCTTTTAAGCCCTGCGGTAATTTCTCAATAATAGCAGCAACCTGAAAAGATTAACTCAGAAACATACCTTCTACATGAATATCATGCAGGATAAGTTGGAGATCCTGAACTTATCCAACAACAAGCTTTGAATCCACCATCTTATAATCTAGAAATTTGCCAACGACGAATTTCTTCGCACCAGCATCCTCTGTCTTATATTTGCGATCCAAGGATTTCCATAGTTCCTTCGCCATCTTGATTGGACTATACACGTTGTACAGTGTGTTATCCAATCCATTGAGGATATAATTCTGACACAGAAAGTCAGCATGTTTCCATGCATCCACCATAGCAACCGCTTGTCGGTCAGTTTCACCTTCAGTTAACGTCGGAGCATCTTCACGTAGGAATCTAGCCAGATTGAGTATAGTCAGGTAGAATAACATTTTCTGTTGCCATCTTTTAAAGTTAGTTCCATTGAACTTCTTTGGCTTTTTTTCGTGATTCACCGAAACAGTCGTAGTGACAGTCGGTATTACTGAAAGCACAACCGGGACAGGGGTAGGGGTAACAGCAGGTGTAGTAACTTCATTATTTTCAGAAGCTATTTTTCAAAATACTGTTACAGAAACAACAGAAATAAAATGAATTTAGAAACTAAAATAAGGGTTGATCCGACCCTACCTGCGACCCGCGACCAGCGACCCACGACCCGAGCCCGGCCCAGCACGGCCGGTCGGATGGGCAGGCGGCGGTAGTGGCGGTGCGCATGCGTGTGGTTCAATGGATCAAGTTGAACTTTGTCCATAACTCATCCCCCAAAAAAAGTTGGGATAACCCAAATAGCCAACCATTTATCTCCAACCTAAGCTATATAAGCCACCATAAACTTTTATCCTCAATCAATGTGGGATTTGAACATCCTTTTATAGTTGCTTGGAAACCCCACCCTTTTCATTCCAAAGCAATGTGGGATAGGTTCTTGTTACTATTATTTTGCCAACTTCTTTGGCACACTTTTGGAGTCAATTTCTCATTCACCCGTTAACGGTTTTGAACGTTGTAAAAAATCATGATAAACTACTCATGGAGATGAACATATTAAGATTTAGAATCATTAAAAAAGATTAATCCAATTTAAAGTTATTTAGCTCCAAATTTAGCTAAAATCATGTTTAAAAAAGTTCAAAATCCATATATTTTCCAACAATAATTGAATAATATGAATAGCTAACACAGCTATATATATATATATATATATATATATATATAATTCAAAGGGAGGATAGTCTTAATGATATTTGCCAAAAAATGCTACCAGAACTTGATGAAAAAATTGAAAGATAGTTAACAAGGTTGAATTTGGGTACAAATGCAAATGCATAAGAACATCAAAATGCACACGAGGGTGATACCACTAATGACAAACATGGCTTATTTAATGTCACACCAGTGTTAGATCCTCCATGTGTTAGGTCAAAAGGCGTTCAAAAGACTAAGATGGCACTTTGAGAAGCACAGGACAAGCTCATGTACATGTCGCTCCTGCATCATCTAGGCAAGGTACACCGATACAGCTAGGGTGCAGCTACCCTAGCATTCCTCTACCGGCAGTTGTGTCGGGCTACACGCCCAGGCGCACGAGAGTACTCAAGCGCGCTTGTTTTACTCCAGGTATGTTCCTTCATTTTCAAGTGCATTAATTTAGGCTCAATTGTCGTCATTGGATTTCGTAACTAAATGTGGCTAATTATATTTGTTCCTTCTTCAAATATGGGCGTGGGAGAGATTTCCACGGCTCGCGCCCCGTCAGAGAACTAATACTGGCTCGGGCCAGGCCACGATCCAACATAGGGATCGGGTTCTCCCTGCCAGTCCATGGGGTGCTCGATGGTGGGTCAGTTTCACCCTAGACCAGGTCCCCACCCACGTCGTCACAGTTTACCGCAACCAGTTCGATCACCTATCAGCAGACGAGGTATTACTTACGTTCCCATCAGTTTGAAATCTGTTTCCCTATACATACATTTCATTTGCATATGTTACTGATGGTGTTCTCATTCTTTCCTAGTTTGCATGGATGCCCTACGGCCCGGCAGATGAGATTATCGCTACGCTGCCCGACTACTGCCGGCTAGGCATTGACATTTGGATGACACGGACGCAGCTCATTTACTATGACATGGTCGAGTGGCATTTACCCGATTGGGTCCTACGCCAGTTCGGACGCCTTCAATCCATCCCTGCTCATTCGGATACAGAGCGGCGACTGCATGCCATGGACCGACGGGGACAGATGGACACAGATTAGATGCGGGTGCACGAGATCCATACGATTGGCTGGGGGATGCAGAGAGATCGGTTGGTCATTACCCCTAGGTCCCACGTGCCGATCGGATACCATGACCCATACATGTTGTGGTATCGTGGTGTGACCCGGTTGCTGCTGACGAATCTGAGTCACCGGTCGGCACCTGGATACCTTGGAGCTGGAGGGGTCGTCAAGGAGTTGGTAAACACAATCTCTTGCACTTTTACATTTATATGAACCTGCCATTAGTACACTAAATGTTCATTTCTTATGTTGCAGACACGGTGTGTAGCTGAGGACTACCATGAGGCGGACACATGGCTCTGAGGTCACAGCAGCCTCGATGCAGCATATGAGGCGTTCGCCCGTATTCGGGATCGATGCTACCTGTCATTGCTGACAGTGCATAGGGAGCACCGCCTTCAGCCGCAGGCCCCGTCGACAACTTCGCAGCCATCACCGACTGCCCCATCCACAGCGGGCCCCTATGCATCCACACCCACCGCCACACCTACGGTGGGGGTTTCGGTTCCAGTTTTCGTCTCCTGCCACCAGCACTCCGTCCAGCTTTCCCTCTAGCTCCTCAGGCCCTAGCCGATTTTGCGATTTTCCAGATACGATGCATAGAGTGATGGAGGCTGATGTTCCCCAACGACCGCCTTTTCCAGCACATGCTCGTGGTAGAGGACGTGGGCGTGGGAGAGGCAGGGCGCATGGCGTTGTGGTGCCGGATCAGCTTCCACCCGGTCTTAGCCAGTTGGCCCCCCAGTCTCAGCTCACGCAGGCGTCCACAGACGGGCACTTCCACATTACGCATTTGAACCAGGCGAGTACAGATTAGTTACCTACTATTGCTCCTGGTCAGGCAATCAGTCATGCCGGAGTCACGCCGAGTAACAGAGAGCTACATGTGGACCAGCCGACGACGTCTCACCAGCAGGATGCAAATTTACCTCCCCACACGGATACATCCCCAGCTCACGTGCCACTGACAGTCCAGGGCGGATCTCGAATGTTCCAGCGTAGGAGCAAGAGGCCTAGGGCACCGGCACATCCATATGGGACTTAGTCTCCAGTATTTGATTACATGTTACCCTATGGTGGCCAGGATGTGGCCACCCATGTACAGTTGTATATGTAAACCTTATTTGATGTAGTATGTATCTTTTTGAACTTCAAATGTATTCTTATGGTAATTTTAGGCATCTTACATTTTTCATTCTGGTTAGTATATTAGTTCCAATGAAACTGAGCAAGGGCGGATGAGAGCCAAATTGAGTTGTTTACACCTTGGTAAATATTTACACCAATTCATGTTCTCATTTTGCATGCAGTATGGCAACTTTAGCAGAACTTAGGTGGATGGCCCAAGAAGTACGTGGATATGTTGAAGCTGTTCTGAAAGGCTTTGCAGCCAATGTCCCAAAGGTTAGTTTTACTTTATCGTGGATCAGGTAAAGTCTGTGCATGCCTCTAAGTCATTTCTCTTAGTTACTTTCAGATCAGTTTTACTTGTGATAATAAGATATTGTTTTTTAATGTTTAAGCAGGTAAATAATTATTTTTGAAATATTTTCTTATGTTTTCTTCTCATGTCTTTTTCTTTGACAGACAACTGGTGAAAGTGGTGCTACTATTAACGCAATATCTATTGATTTAACCAGGGATAGTTCTTTAAGCAGCAAATCAATTATTTTGCATATTAACAGTAAGAACCAACAGGTTTCTGCAAGTAAGGCCTCTTGCCAAACTGTAATTCATTTTATTTCAAGCATTCTAATACAATTTGATACATGTGCGTGTGTGCTTCTACATGTATGTGATTGAATACATACATAAACATATTAGAGTAAGTTTTGTGAAGTGGTTTGTTGATTTGTAATTTTTTTATTTTTGGCTCAACACAGGTGCTCTTCGGCATTCTTTACAGGATAGACTAAGCAAAAGTTCTTGAAAGATTCGTGATGAAATACATTTAAAACTCCTCTTTTGTTGTAGACTAAAAACAAGTACAGGTTAGTGCTTCTGTTATAGACTCATCTTTTAGATGGGAATTGTAACAACCAACTAAGCCCGCATAAAATAATGGGAAGAGATGCCATGTTCTTGAGTTAGCCTTTGTTAGATGTTTTAAGAATTGAATTTTGTTTTGTGAAGTAATACTACTCTCAATTTACTCCTTTATTAATAAGTTCCCTATTCGTTTGCCAGGAGTGGATAAAGGAAGTTTTGATGACTCCTTGGTGAGTTGCTGCTTATTGTACTTACTCTT
>JAOTRH010000022.1:3667459-3705997 GCA_034768845.1 Heliamphora exappendiculata | reverse complement strand
AAAATCGCCAGTGGGGGTCGGACGCCGCACTCCACCGCTGCACTCCACTGTCGCACGCCACTGCCGAGCCCCATGCCGAACGCCGCCGCACGCTGCCGTCGTCTTTGTCGTGTCTCTCTCTCGCTCTGATCTCTTGCTCTCTCTCTCTCTCTCCCTATGCTCTCTTGCTCTCTCTCTTTCTCCCCCACACTGTCGCACGCCGCCGTCGACCCGCACTGGCAGTTTTGGGTGGCAGTGGTTTTGGGTGGGTGAGGGTGGTTTGGGGGTGATTTTGGGAGAGAAAGATAGAGAGATGGTAGAGAGAGAGAGATGGTGGGTTTTAGATAGTTGTTTTTGGGTAGTAGTTTTGGGAGTGGAGTGGTTTTGAGGGTGATTTTGGAGTTGAAATGGTGATTTTTATTAAAAAATTTAACGATTGGGTTCATTTAATGTTAAAATTAAACCTGATGAAGGTTAGTGTCATTTTTGAAACTACATGAGAAATTTCTATTTTTGTCAGAAATCTTAAGGGATGTCAGTGTAATTTATCCTAAATTTTATAGTGACAATAAATTTTACGCTAAAAATATAATAAATAATTTTTATTAAATAATTATAAAACAAAAAATAATTTATTTTTATAAATAATAATTATTTATTTATTAAAAATATTATGTACCTAGATTTTATTCAACGAGTAACTAACAATTTGCCCAAAGTTAGTGGGAGTTGTGTGTTGTGTCCAAAGGAATTGTTGTAAACTCAGTTTTTGGAGAGACAGTGAATTGAATTATTAGCCTTCTTATGGCATTCTGTCTTCCGCTTGTGGACTCAAATATGGCTACGATTGCTTCTTGAAGCTTTAGAATTTGGCAGCAGGAGTTCACTTCTCGCCATCCTTTGTTAACCGGGTTAAAATCGGTTTAAAATTAATTTTTTATAATTTTAATTTAAAATTTTAAAAGTTAAAAAATTTTGTTTTCTAACTCAAAACTTTTAGAATTTTTTTATATAATATTTTTTATATTTTTTAAAAATATTGAAATTTTTATTATTTATATTTATTTTTTATAAAAATATTTTTAAAATTTACTCGTCAAAACTATTAAACAAAATATATATTCAATATAAAATTATCTAAAAATAAATTTTATAAAATTAGAACAACTTTAAGCAAAGTTTTTTATATTTTAACTTAAAATCACTTTAAGTTTTTAGCTTAAAAGTCACCCATATCCCAACTAAATGAATTTTATGACTTTTTATCTTAAAGTGACTTAATGTCAAAAAATCAGCTTAAAATTAATTGCCAAACGAACTCACTTGTTGGAGAATTTTAAATAACAAACACTATTTTTATTTATCTATTTCAAATTATTAGAGTTTTATATACGAACTATTTTTGTAAGAGTTATAATCTATTATAAGTTTAAATAAGTTATCAGTAGCATATTCATGACATTAGCCATTATAAAATAATTATATTATTATTAGCCTATTCAATGCCATAAAGACTTGTGGCTCATTATTATTACACATGTTGTTTTATTATTTTATTATATTTTACTACCATTCGACAATTCATTCATATTTTTTCTATAGATGTGAATATTGGACGAGAAATACTTGTGAGCACTTGAATTGTATCTTGAAGTGTTGAGTGTATAAGTTTTGTATTTTACGAACTCATATAATAAGTATTTTATTTATATGTATTTGGACTGAATTAGAGTCACGAATTCATAAAAAATTTAATATGTATAAAATTATATAATTAGTTTTAAGATTTGCCTATAGATAGGATTATAATATTCTAGTTATTATGTGTAGAGTAAATCAAAGGAGGCAGAGACGTAGGAAGAGATAAAAAAAATATCAGAGACATCAAGGTAATCATTGAGCGAGAAAGCGATATTTATTTTAAGACTCAAGTTGTGGGTGTCGGACATGTTAATGCCAAACCACGTAAATCGATTCACGTGTGATTTTCTCTTTGGTATGTGTAAGAATATGCTTCTGTTTACATTTGAATATTGGTGTCTTAAATCCCAACAAGTAGTATCAGAATTAACAGTTGAAAATTCGAAACTATGGTGAATCATCGGACCAAGGTATTATTTTTTATTTTAGTTCGTATGAATTAAAATTTATTTAATTTGCACAAAAGAAAAAAAAAGGCAACGCCGCGCAAAACAAATTCAGTGAAGCATTAAGTGGGTTAGGAATTCACAATCAGTGGTGATTTTCTTTGCTTGGTAATGAGGGGCTGATTTGGTTTGGAGGCGCACAAATTAGTTTTGCAAAGAGAGGTAAAATTGATTTTGTTTGATAATGCAAGGGCTGTTACAAATTGGGTGCTAATTCTTTTTCTTCATGTTGCTGGAATTAGGAAAGTGGGCAAAAAGGAAATCGGTGGTGTGATTTGAATTTGGTAATTGCATAAATAAAAGCATATTGGGTTTTGATCCGTTGTGCACCAAAGTTAAAATCAGCTATTTGAATTTATTTTGTTACGTAGGCTCGTGTATATAACAAAATAATTTTAAAAAAAATATTTCTTATAATTTTTCAGCACCGCAGATTCATTGATACGGTCAGAATTTTCATGTTCTGAATAATTAAATGAGATTAGATAAATTTGGCATAAATCAAATTTGATCAAGAGTGATCGAATTTGATTACGAATGATCAAAAGTAATCGGTAACAATCTGATTTAATCAATAGCATAAGACTAATTATCAATGGATGTAACTAAAATTTTAGTTACAGGTGGAGTTAAATCAGACAGTGATTTCATGATTCGACGGATGATTGACAATCAATACACCTTGACTAATAGATAGAATAACAGCGGACACATCGATGAATAAGTGTTGAGTATCTCGGTATAGATGTGCAAACCATACTGGTTTGAGTGTGGTAGATTGACAACGACAGCAGGATTGATATTGACACTAGTTATCTTCAATGTGATTTGTAAAATTCAAATCGTGTTGAAAATTGTTGGGTTTGTATCTTGTATTCTGCGGACCCATATCATTAATATTTTATTTATATATATTTAGGCTAAATTGGAGTCACGTGTAGTATTTTATAGTTATATGATGGTTAGAATTTTAGAATTTGCCTACAAATAGGATTTTATAATTTTAATTAATGTGTGGAGAGTAAATAAAATGGGGTAAAAATATAGAGAGAAATAAAATAAATATCGAGGCACTGGGGTAATTCTTGAGCAGGAAAACGGAGTTTGTTTCAAGACTTGAATTGTGAATTTTAAATTTTGGGGTGTTTTTGGTTTCATGATTATACATTCTTCGATCATAGTTGATTATCTCTCTCACCCGTGAATATAGGCAGATTGTGCCGAATTACGTAAATTTCAGTATGAGTTTCTCTTTAACGTGTGCATCAATATTCTTCTATTTGCGTTTGAAAATTAGTAACTTTAATCCTAATATAGAATCGATACACTCCATTTGAAATTTCACATTACTAAAAATATTGATTCTAGGACTACCACTATAGACTCATGTCAATCTCACCGGCGCAACTTTCATAGTTTCTATTATCTTTATATTTTATTATATTTTATGTCTTGAATTTTTATTTATTATCTATTTTAGTTTTTCTATAAATTCTGTTAATAATGTTTTTTACTAATAAAAATCAGAATGTTAAATTTTTTATTTAATATCAATATGCACACATGTGACACTAAGTTACATTGTTTTAGCTGTGATGTTATTTAATAATACATATGACAATACTAACTAATTTTTATTAGGTAAGTGAATTATAAAAAAATAAAAAACAAATAAATAGATTTAAATTCTTTATTTTATGATTTTTTGGGCAAATTTTCAGCTTAAGGTCCATAAAAATAAATTTTAATGCGCAAGGTCCATCAACAAAAATTTTGACGGGCGAGATCCAATTGCCTACAATACAGATAAATTTAACACAAACAGATAAATTTACATGTAATAAATGCATATATATAAATTTATCTGTCGTTCCTTTCTAATATTGAAAATGCTAAACAAATAAATTTATCTGTTAAGTGAAATAAGCACAAATGCTTGACAGATTATCTGTTCCTTCAAACAAATATAAGTTATCTGTTTCATGAAACAAATACAATTTACTAAACAGATGACATATAAATTTATCTGTTCCTTCAAACACATATAAGTTTTAGACATATAAATTTATATGTTTCGTGAAACAAGCATAATTTGTTAAACGGATAAATTTATGTATTTCTTTCTAATATTACAAATATTATATAGATAAATTTATCTGTTAACTCAAATAAATACAAGTGCTAAACAGATAAATTTATCTGTCCCTTCAAACAAATATAAGTTTTAAACAGATAAATTTTAATTGTTTAGTGAAACAAGCACAATTTAATAAATAAATTTATTTGTTTGTTTGTTTATTTATACAAGACATATAAATTTATCCGTGTACTTTGTACGTGTTTTAAAAATACACAATATTCTTTATACAAATAAATTTTTATATATGTTTATTTATACACAAAAAATAAATTTATCTGTGTACTTTATACATATTTTAAAAAATGCACAGATAAATGTATCTGTTCAATGGTCCAATTGGATCTCGAACGTTAAAATTAGATTTCACGCGTTAAAAATTCTTATATTGAATGAAAAACAAAATAACACTACTTTAAGGATCTATGACTAATTTTTTATTTTTTATTTCACTTTTTTTTCTCCTTTTTCCGTTCACTTTATATAGCTCTCTGCAAATCTATGAGAGAAAATCAGCATATGCAATTCACAATGGAAAATTAAAGGATTTAATACAAACTTGAAAAATTAGAGCTTAGACGGATATACTTTTTTTTGTTCTGAGATACGAACTAAATTGGCTGCTAAGATAAATCCATTTTAAACAATAAATCCATTTGTCTAATTTTAAATAGAAAAAAATTATTTACCACCCAGACCCCAGATTACGTAGTGTGGTGAGCTAAGTGACTCGTCAAATATTTTTTTAAAGTTATATCGTTTGTCATTTTAAAAAATTAATTAATTTTTTTACTTTTTTTTTTTAAAGAAAAGAACCTACCCGGTTTTCAAATAATTTAAAAGTTATTCGGTTTTTAAATAATTTAAATTTTTTTGTATAAAATGATTAATATATTTAAACTATAAAAAGTCAATTCACTAAAAAATAAAAAAAAATTATTATTATATTAAATACTACCATTTAAAAGAAAAATAAAAAATCATAGATATTTTAATAAAAACGAAAGATAAAAATAATTTAAAATAAGACTCTCCATATTTCTTTTCTTTTTCCTTAAAAAACTAAATAGTATTTCAAAGATTAATCTCCGGAGTATACGCCATAACAGGAAGAAGGTTTCACTCGTGTGTTACACCATGAAAGGTCGGACGGTCCACACGTGTGTTTTGGGGAAGTGTGCTTTGACTCACGCGACGCTTCACATAAAACGTGCTGGTACGGGACAAGGACGGAATTAAGGGACGGTCGGACGCATGCAGTTGAGGCTGTCACGTGAAAAGGATTTGCAATTTTGGCCTTGCAATTTAATTTTAAATCAGATTTTTTTTATTTTAAGTCAGATTTTTTAAACCTTAAATCACTCTAAATTAAATAAATAAAAGTTTGTTTAAATTTCATGAGTGATTTAAAGTCAAAATATAATAAAACACAAAAAAAAAAATAATTTGAAGTGATTTTAAACAAAAAGAATAATAAGACAATAAGTAAAGAATTTTAAATAAAAAAAGTTATAAATTTCCTATTTTATTTTCTAATTGGTTTATGGAGGTGTTTGGCAAAATTTTCAGTTATAATTTTTTATTTTTTATTACTAATTTTAATTATAAATTAAATTTTATTTTAAATACCTACAATTTCTGTTATAAGTTATAATTAATTTTTTTTATATTTCAATTACAAGCTAAAATATTTACTAAATACTTATAATTTTTACTACAAATTGCAATTTATAAATTACTAATTTTGATAATACCAAACACTACATATATTCTTTGATATTTTTTAATAGATCTCGATGAATACATTTAAGATATATTATTTTTATAAAAGATAAATATGTATAATAAAAGTTATGATATTTTTAAAAATATATAAAAAAAAATTTACATTACAATAAGCAAAAAGGTAAAATATTTAAAAACTAATAAGCAAAAAAGTAATCAAAAATCAAAAATCGCAAACAAGTCTAAAACCTTATCTGGGCTTTAAGTTAGTAGACTTGAATCCGGGAGCAGAATAAGGCATCCATCTCGAAAATTATTAGTTCCTTTGTTTTAAAATGTGATTGTAAGATTTTTTCAGAATCTTGAGACATGAAAATTTTAATATACATCCAACCATTCTTATTGCATTAAGATAACATAATATGAAATTATTATAACAAGTGATTCCTTGCATGTAAAAAGTGCTATTTGCACCTATGTAACAATTACTCAATACTCTTGAAATAACATTTTATATAAAATAATAAATAATATATTTTTATATATTGTGTCAAATATTAACAATAAAAAATAGTTATAAATACTATTAAATACACCAATAGCAATCAAATTAAAACACTAATTAAACTTATTTCAAAAATATTTGAGTATTACTTACTTTGAAAATACATAAAGGAGGCGTGCTCTTTCTCTCTCCTCTCTCTTTCTCACTCCCTTGTCTCAACTATTTATATAATTTTTTTAAAAAGTTATGTAGTCGAAATATTTAATTAATATTTTTTAAAAATTTAAAATAAATTATTAAAATTTAATATGTGATATGAATCATAATCTAAATGGGTCTGAATTACTAATTTTAAATTGAAAGTTATTTTTGAATAAATATTTTGGATATGTCACACGTTTTTATCATGTGCCAACTCCCAAACGCAAATTCCAACAATCATTTCACATGGGATTGTACCTAACCATGGTCAAGTATAATCCATGGTGGTATTAGTATAATCATGGTGGTATTAGGCTGTTGAAATTAATAATTTATAAATTATAATTTATAATAAAAATTATAATTATTTGATAAAAATTATAATTTATAATTAAAATAAAAAAATAATTATAATTTGTAATAAAAATTATAAATATTTAAAAAAATTATAATTTATAACTAAAATAAATAATAAAAAACTAAAAACAACTAAAAAAAAAACTTTCCCAAACATCCCACCATTTAGGGAAGGATCTTCATTCTTGATATCTAGCTATAAAAATGACAAAAAGCAGCTTAACCGTATATGTTGTTTAGGATGTTTTTAAAAATCAGTTTAAACTCTTGGACCAAAGGTGGAAGACTTTTTGTTTTTTTTTTTGTTTTTTAGAGATAAATTAACTTATATAAAATACTAGTATTGTCTAGGAACGTTACTGTTGGTGGCTTTTAGTTTTCTATTACTAATTTTAGTTATAAATTATAAATTTTTTAAACATTTATAATTTTTACTATAATTTATAATTTTTTTTTATTTTAGCTATAAATTATAATTTTTACTACAATTTATAATTATTTTTTTTTATTTTAACTATAAATTATAATTTTTGCTAAACACTCATAATTTCTGCTATAAACTACAATTCATATAAGTTATTAGTATTAATTTTGTCAAATACCACCACTATTAGATATAGGGCAAGATATAAAATTCAACGGAAATATAAATTCTTAGTTATTTACATATATTATACTTGTTTTTTTTTAAATGAGTGAATATTAATATGGAAAAGAATAATTAAAATAGACCATTGTTATTTTTATCCAAGTACAAATTTATCAATATAATTTTTATTTATTTTTTTGTTTTACTTTTTCGTTTACATGTATGTTTGTTGATATAACAAGATAGAACAATTTGTAATAATATCTTTATAGGTGTTAAAAATTTAAATCTTAAAATAGAAAGTTTTGACCTTCCTTTTCATTTTTCTCCTCTTTAATGTTCTTTTGTGTAAAATTGTAAAAAAAAATATTGATATTACTTATCCTTTTTCTAATTCAACAAAAAAATAATTTAACTTTAACTTTTATTATTATTATTATTTTTTACCTCCACAACTTAGTGAACTAACAAAATTATATTTTTAATTGAGTTTTTTAAAGTTTTTTAAAGATTAATTTGTCTATCTATTAGGAGGGGATATTAAGCAATCTTTTCAAATTCGGATAGGACCGGCCGGTTCAACTGATTGAACCGAGAATCGGTCTGGCTAACGGACCGGGTTAACCCATTAAACCGGCCAAGTTTGAAAACTAGTATTTTTAACAAAAATCGGTAAAACTCACGGTTCAACCGGTGACCCGATGGAACCGATACCGATTCACTAAAACCGATAGATTTGCTTCAATTCAGATTTTTTTGTGCTTTAATTCAAATTTCTTATTTTTAAAATTTTTTAAACTAAAAAATTATGCTTTAGGGTCCCACTCGCAGGTTTGCTTCATTTTAAAAATTCTCTTTTGAGGTAATTAACTCAAATACTTGTAGTTAACTCATTTTAAAAATTCTGTTTTTAAACTAAAACTGACAGGTTTGCTTCAATTCTGCTGGAGTGATTTTGAATTTTTAATACAGTTAACTCAAATACTTTATGCTTTTACTTGGTTTACTTGATTTTTGATGTAGTTATACTTTAAATTTTGATTGTTTTTGTTGAAAATTCTAATTGTTTAATTAAAATCATCCTTAGATCATGATATGTCATTATTATTTTTATTTGAATTGCGAGTTAGATGTTATTTTTATTTAATATTTGTAATTATAAAATTATTAATGATATAATTATGATGTCACGGTTCGATTCCAGTTGAACGAGTGACTCGTCCACCCGTTACGTTTTTCGATTTGCTCAATAATCCAATTTTCAAAACATTGATATTAAGTACAACTCTTCCCCACAATAGATCTCATAGAATATAAGGATCTTTTGAATATTATATTTCATTCAAATAAATTTTTTTAAACACATCACATATAATCATTTATACTTCTATTATATATATTATTGTAAAATGTTATTAATTATTTGAGTTTGAAACTTTCAATTTAAATTTTTAAAATTTTTGAATTTATAAAAATAAAAAAATACATATGTAAGTTAGTCATTAGTCTTTTCAATCTTCAATAATTGTGTGATTAATATGGTAACATCATTCAATTCATTTCTATTATATTTTATTAACATTATACATAAAAAGTAAATCAAATGTTTATATTATTAAAAATATTCTTTTAGATTATTAATTTACAAATACTATTTTATCAACATAATTTAAAAAATGATCCTAGTAAAAATAAAAATAACAAACATTTTTAAATTTATATATATATATTATTATTTACAATTTTATTCATATATTTACTCTTCTATTATATTCAATCAGCATTATATACAAAAGTAAATCATTTATCTACTAATTATATTATTGCTAAATATTTTCATATATTTTGAGCTCAAAACTCTTAATTTAAATTTCTCAAATTTTTAAAATTTTTAATTCTAATAATAACATATAGCATTCAATTATTGGTTAAATTATTTATACTGAAAATTTATATTCAAATATCTAATTTAAAAATTGTATGACTATCTAATTTTGAAATATATCTATACCAGTTTATTTCAAATATATATTTTCCTATCAATTCTTTATTCATTGCTAATTGCTTAAATTAGACATATATTTTCTGCCAACTTACATGAATTTCTGAAAATGTATATTTTTGAAAAATATATTTTGTACCAATTTACATTGGTTTCTTACCAATTTGTTAAAAATATATTTTCAATCAATATATTCTTTTTTATTTGACAACTATATGTCAAAAATATCTATATATCTATATAGCTATCTTTAGTATTTTAGCAAAATATTTTAATATCTTTGTGCTATAAACTTTCAATTTATTTATGATTTTTTTAAAAATTCATAATCCCTTTGAGTGATTGATCCAAAATTTAATTTTTCTTTAATTAATGTTAACTATTTATTTAAATTAATAGAGATAAATAATTAATTTAATTTGAGCCAATTTTCAAAAAATATGTTTCCAAAAAAAATTCTCATTTAGCTAAATTAAGTAAATTGTCTTCAAATTTTGAATCGATTCTCAAAAACATGGCTAGATAATTCATTATAGAGAATATATATTTACCAATTTGAACCTATTTCAAAAAGTTATGTTTCTAAAAAAAATATATTTATCACATTTTTACTTTATTTTTAAAAAAAAATTATGATCTTTTGTCGAACTGGTCCAATATCTACTTTTTAATTAAAGTTTAAGTATTAATTTAAATTTGAACCAATCTTCAAAAAAAATTGTCAGTTGAGCAAAATCAATTATATATTTTTCTATAATTTTGAATCAATTTAAACAAACATTATTAGCTAATTAAATATAGAGTATGTATACCTAAAAATCTAAACAAGTTTCCACAAAAATATCCAAAGAAGTATGTTTCTCAAATCTTTAATTTTCTTAATTGTGGCAGTTTAATCAAGCAATCTAATGGCCAACAACTAATTCAAATTTTTTAAAATTAAATTTAAAACATATCAACAGATTTATTCCATAATTTATAACAATTTCGTTTCTTTATGTACCTCTTATAATCAAATATATGGTAAGTGTTTTAAAAATAAATATCTTTTGTCTTTGGCAGATCCATAATAGTGGATTTTTTTAAGATAGTTCTTTTAGTTCAAAGAGTTTTTTATTTTGATTTTGATAATTTTGATAATTTATTTTTAAAAAATAAATAAATTTAAAATGATAATATTTTATATTTTTAAAATGAAAATGTTAACAAATTTTGAATAATTAAGTTGACACCTTAAACTAAAAGAAATGATTTATTTTTCAAAAGGATTAACACACTTATATATTCTCAAATGAAAATATTTTGTGTTGAATCAAATTGAAAATTAAGTCAAACACTTTTTAAGACAAAGTATACTTGAAGTATATCAAGTGTGTCAACACCTATTGAACAAATGATTTGACATCCTAACAGTTTCTTGAAGTCATTTTCAGATATCAAAGTTTAGTGTAGACACAAATTAGTTTTGTGTCAATACGAAAGAGCCGAAGTTCTAAGGACGCAAAATGAGTTGACATAAATTAGTTTTGTGTCGATACAAAAGTGATCCTCACTTTTGGTATTTGAAATTTTGCGTCCACACAAATGAAAATTGTGTCGACACAAAACAATTGAGACCATCTGCAGATTTTGGATGTCAACACAAAGTTAAAGATGAGTCGACACAAAAGTCCCGAGGTCACCTGAAGAATTTTGGTGTTGACCCCAAAGTCCAAATGTGTTGACACAAATATACCGAGACTTCCTGCAGAATTTAGTGTTGACACCAAAGATAAGTTGAGTCGACACAAAGTGCCTCATCCGGATGCTGAAGTTTCAAACGAGTCGATATCAGATCCAAATGTGTCAACACCATTGTGTTGGTGAGAAAGCTTGCAGAAATTATGTCGACCTCTCAGTAGAAATGTGTCGACACAACCATTTAAAAGACCTGTCCTAGATATTTTGTGTCGACACCAAAGGTAGTTATGTCGACATCGGGGACGAAATTTCAAATTTGCGGCAGATCTCAACGGTTGAATTTTTTGCATTTATTACTCTCACTTACCTCCAACGGTCATGAATGCACAAGAGCTTATTTAAGGAGTAACTTCTTAGCATTTATTCTAACTGGAGATTTATATTTACTGTTCTATTGCTTGAATCAAACTCAGAATTCTCAAGCACTCATTTATTGCTTAATATCCAGCTTTTGTTCTTTATATTTCTTTACTTTCTCATTTATTGTAAATTTTTTTTTATAAAGAGAGTAAGTGTTTAACATTAGTACACTTTATTTATTATATTCAAGGGTGAGTCACCCTTTATCTTTTGAGTAAGTGAGTAAGTCTCATCAAAGAAGAGTTTAAGAAATAATTGAAAAAAATATGGGATTGTTTTCATAGAATATTCTTGAAACTGTGTTAGTTTTTTGAATGCGCCCATAAATATTCGGTTTACTCAAGTGAAATCTTAAAATTGTAAAGACTTAAAATGCGTTCGTGAAGCATTTTATATAGTGAAAATACTCAAGGGAGAACTTGAGTAGTGAACGTAGATTTGAAAGAAGTCGAACCACTATAAAATTCTTGGTGTCTGGTTTAATTTATTTATCCCTAATCCCTTTAATATTTGCACTGTTATAATATTTGATTATCTATCTTTATTTGATTGTAATATTAAAAAATTTTAAATTTTTTTTAAAAAATTGTTATTTATCTTTAAAGATCCAATTCACCCCCACTCTTGAATTGCCTAAAACTAACAAGTTTCAAAAAATAAATTAATATATTATTATTTTGTAAAATAAAAATAATTATTTATACATAATTAAGAAAAAATTAACCCTTAGCTATGTGCATATCAATTATTTTCAATATTAATTTAGAAAAATATAATTAGATAATATGTATAATCAAAGCAAACTCAATTAATAAAAACTAAAAAAATAAATACAACATAATATTCACGTAATGAAATTAGATTTAACACTAATTACAATTAATATAAACTCAATAAAATATAATTTTTAGAGAATAATTTTACATTGAAATTCTCATCCTAAAAAGGTGTAAAAATTTTTTGAATATTTTTTATTATAACATAGGAATATAAAAATATATCTCAAAAGTATAATTAAAATGCACTATACCGTGCATAGCACATGTTTATTGTTAGTATTATATCTATTTTTAATCTTTAAATTCTCAAATAAATAAGAGCAATTATTCAGTATTTTCAGAACATCATATGACATTGCTTATGTAGTGTTCTCATTTTACGTAGCAAAAAAATATTTCAAATAACACAACATTAACCTACTTTTATTAAATAAATAGAAGATAAAAATGACATATTTAATATGCTATCACCTATTTTTATTTATTAATAACACTATGTAAATAATATATGATCCGGGAGTTCCAAATAATTTTCCAACAAATGCACACTTTAAGTGCTGTGTTTAGGATAACTTTTTTAAGGTTGGTTTTTAAGCTGTTTAAGTTTTTGGAAAAAAAAAAAAAAAAAGAGTGTTTGAAATAATTTAAAAATATAGATGTTAAAAGAAAAAAAAATTAAATTTTTATATAATTATCTTAAAAATCGTGCAAACTTATTATCTCAAACAACTTTAAATGCTGAACTTTAAAAAAAAACGTCAATTTTTTTTAGTGATCCCAAACGGTGCCTGGGTTTATTAACGGCGGAGAAAAATCATGGAGGCTGTTTTGGGCAGTTTCGGAAGTGGGACCCGCGATTATTATCAATAAGACAGTTGGGAGTTGGCGTTGCGGTTTCAGGTGCAGGTTTACAGGCTGTATTCAACTATGGACTTTTTTTAATTATTCGGTCTAAATTATTATAAATTTTAATTATTGTTATTGATGCCGGTTAAAAAAAATATTTTTTATTTAAAATATAAAAATATTTAAGTTTTTGTTTGAAATAATTGTTTATTTTTTTATTTAATGATGTATATTTTTATCTTTAATAATTTTTTTTATTATTTAATTAAATTATTATATTTTTTTATTTCTCTCATCAAAATGAACCAAAAATATAAAACTTTTTTATTAAAATATAAAAAATTTAGAAAAAACAAAAATAAGTTAAAATAAGCTAATAAGTCATATTTTATGTTATTTATTTTTATTTTTAGTAGATTTTTTTTTTATCTTTTGATAATTTATTTTTATTTTTTTAAATTTATCTCATCGAGACGATTCGAAAAAATAAGGATATCAACTAGTGTCTCAACTAATCAAAGTTTTTTTTAACAAAAATTTTAAAATATTAGTCTTAAACCCTTAAAAAAGCGTTGATTTTGCTTTTCATTTACTATTAAAAAAAATTTACGCGTGAGATCCAGTTGGACCCTAGAACAAATAAATTTATATATATATTTTTAAAATATGTATAAAGTAAACAAATAAATTTATCTATATTGCATAAATAAGTATACAGATAAATTTATTTGTATAAAGAACATTATGCCTTTTCAAAACACGTATAAAGAATATAAATAAATTTATCTGTCTTTCATAAATAAGCAGATAAATAAATTTATCTATATAAGGAATACAAATAAATTTATCTATTTTGCATAAAATAAAAATATAAATAAATTTGTATGTATGTTAAATTTATCTGTCTGTGTTAAATTTATCTGTATTGTAAACAATTTATACATCGCACGTTAAAAATTTTATTAATGAACTTTACGTATTAAAATTTATTTTTCTACACTTTTAGCTAAAAGCCTCAAATTTTTTTACTTCATTGCATTAATCCTAAGCATAGAGGTTTTTAGTATTTATATAGATTTGACTTTATTAATTTTAAAAAGAGATTTGAACAAAATGCAATAATCTTCTTTTTAAAAAAAATTAAAATACCTGCTCACGTGTGCTACTAGTATATGTAATATTGTTAACATTTGTATATGGCCAACGTTTTTGTAGTCTTATAGTATTTTTTTAATTTTTTTATTATAAAAGTTACGGGTTTAAGTGTTATGGTGAGCAATGTAGGTGATTTTTGCTCTTTTTTTTTTCTTAGATTAAAATAATATAAAATTTTCTTGTGGCAATTAAAAAAAATTAACGTTTGTAAATAGGTAGAAACTTATAAGTGTGCTATGGTAATTTGTTATTTCTAAAGCTAAGATTAATTATTTTTTTTTCAAAAGAATAATCTAAATATAATCAATGGAAATAAATAAAATAAATAAATAGCAAATCATAATTAGAAAAATAATTTATTCTTTAGTATTATTTCTTCTCATAATTCTTTTTCCCATATTTTCTTATTTCCATATTTCCATAATTAGCGATTTATATCTAATTAACAAGAGAAGATTTTCCTTAAAAAGAATTCATACTTAACAAAAGGAGTTACTAAAGAATGTTAGCACATAAAAAGATTATTAAAAAAAAATGAGTACATTGAAAGTTGTAAATTCAGAATATCTATTTTTTATTTTTACTTTTATTGTCTTTTATAAAATAATTTTCTTATTTTAAGTTTAATGAGAGTGGATGAGAGATATAATTGCGCAAAAAAGGATGGAGGAGAGATGAAAAATAACTTAATAGAAATATACGATTTGTGTTTTTAAAAAAATAAAGAATTGAGTAAAATTTATAGTAATTTAAATACTGTGAGTAATCTAAAAGTTTGTAACCCATAAAGAATTTAAAAGAACTTTAAATATGTAATTCATATTATTATTAAAAAATATAACTATAAAATTTTGAAATAATGTTATAGATCTTAGAGAAGGTTATATATATTTTTTAGACAAACGGAAAATATTACAATATTAAAATGCTTTTTATTTCGCTTATGTAAGGTTTAATTTAATTTTAAAAGTTTAATTTTCTGCGTGGCTTGAAAATTAAGCATTTAAAAGAATTATATATACGATAACTTTATAAATTAGGACATTGAAACTATAAAAACACGTTTAATAGTTTTTTAGTTATTTTATAATTACTTTATATATGTTATTAAAATAATTATTTTACATGTTGAGTTTAACTAAAATATATACCATCCTAAATGTTATTAAATATTAAAATAATATATTTAATATTTATTATTTTCATCTCGTGAATAACAGGAGTTAATTGCTAGTATTAAGGCACAAGTTATTCTATTTGATATATTTAAAAAGTTATTAATTTTTTACTTATTTTTTTAAGAAAATAATTCTATAAACATCCAAATTAAAATAAATAAAATAATTATAATACTCTCATTTAAAAAATTAACTCAAGTCACAAAAATTAAAAAAATTAATTCGTGACATTGTTCCACACACTATAACTTAAAAATAAAAAATAAAAATATATTAGATATTTTAACAAAAAGTTTAATAAATCTACTCCAAAAAATTTATCCCAAACAATTGATTTTTTTCCTTTTTAAATAAAAAAGTTAAACTTTTTAAAAAATAAGCTTTTTAGACACAGCAAGGAGGGTTAAATATACGTAAAACTATTTTTATATAGTTTATTTTAACAAAAAGTCAAAAATAGCTATTGTAAAAAATTATTTTAAATAATTTATTTTTCTTGTTTTTTACTAATAAAAATCAAATTCTTTAAAAAATAAGTTTTTAGGCATCGCAAGGAGAACTAAATATATGTAAAATTATTAGAATCAAGTATAAAAAGTAATTTAGGATAATAACATACTAAAATTTAATTTAATTATAATTTAAAAATTTTATTAAAATTTGGGTTCACTTGATTAGAAGCATGGTTGTCAAATACTATACCGTACCGATCAATACGTACTGATTTAAAATAATATAAGTATGCTAATTACTTAATTTTGTACCGACTAAAATACTGGTATGTATTGGACATACTGATCCATAATTAAATTTTTTTAAAAAATAATTTTACTTATTTTTTTGTTTCTAATTTTATTTTTTATTTTTATAAAGTATCAAATATAGTATAAAAGAAAGTTTTAAAGCTAATTAATATTAAATTATTATTAAAAATTTATATATTAAATTTTTGTCGCTTTCAAATTAGTAATCTCACTATAAATAATGAGAATAAAATTGAAATAAACTAATTAATTAAAATATTATTTTAAATAAATAATGGTGTTATACTAAATTATTTATTATTAAAAAATATTTTTTTTAAAATATCTATAATATTTCATAACGAATAATTCGAAAGGATATTTGATATTTCATTGATATCGATATTTATTATACCAATGAAAAAATCGATACATTATTCGATCCGGTATTTACAACAATGATTAGAAGTGGAGTTCAACCATCACTAAGGCCTCGTTTGATTGAAATCTTATTTTTTTAGAATAATTAGTGTATAGAATATTAGTGCCTAAATTATTAGTGTAATATTTTTTTTTGTTTTGATGGACGTTTAGTTGAGAGTATAGTAATTTATGAATAAATAATATATTATTTGGCTTGACATTATTTTAGTAGAGTTAGATTTTTTTTATGTAATAAAATGATCAAAATAGTCTCAAAATTAATCAATTCATCTTTCTCATGGTTTTAAGATAGTCTCTTATAAGAAGTATTAAGCTAGTTGAAGTTTTTTTAACTTCTTCTAACTAGTTGCCAGAAACATCTATATATAGAATTATTACTGAAATAGTCCAATCTCAAGTTCTAATCTCGTAACAGAACGACACCTAAAACTCACACCTAAAATCAAAAAGCAATCACAATTTTCTGTTTTTCATTCTTATTTCTTATTTTTTTCTCTCTCCTCTCACTCTACTATTTTTTTAACTATTAGATTAAAAAAATCTTAACCTTTTAAGACCCTAATTAGCAGCTTTGGCTTTTTTCGCTAAATTACTAAAAAGCTAAAATTATCCATTTGAAAAAAAATAAAAAAATCAAAAAGTCAAAAAATTAAAACAAATCACAAACTCTTAAAATATTCTATTTGAACTCCTATAACTTTTAAAATATAATAATACATCTTATTCATTGTTTATTAACCACAACTTCTGTGATAACCTGATATCCCATATCAGAAAGGGAGAACGAATTTCTAAATTATAAAAAAAATTTAAATTCTTACTTTTTCCTATTGTAGAGACCTTAACAAAACTCTGCAGTTAAGCGTACTTGGATGTGAGTAATACAAGAATGGTTGACATTTGAGAAAAACATAACTGTGAGAACTTTTACCCAAAACGAATAATATTTTTATCATGTGAAAGGTCGGAGTGTTACAACTTCTAGTTAAATATAATTATTAATATAAAATATATAAAAAATTAATTTATAAGTTAAATTATCAAATACCATATTTTGAACCCAATTTAATTTTTATTTACTAAAAATACAAAAAAAATAAAATAAAAATTTTAAACTAATTGCTCTAAATAATATAAATTTCTATATATAATTTAATTCAGCTAGAATAATCAACCCAAACATAGGCCAGTTTTACCCAGAGCAGTGGAATGGCTGTCATGTCCTTTTGAAATAACATCTCACAACAGCTTTCGCAGGAATTTTCACTAAAAAAAAAAACCAAATTCTTCCAATAATTTGAAATTATGTTTTGTCGCGTAGTGCCAACTCAGCACATAAACTGGTAAAAGAAATCAGTTTCAATATGCTCTCCAGGCTGGCATAGTCAAAGTGCACACCACCTGGTCCAACTGAAAACTCGTTTTCAAAAATCTCTTAATTTCTCGCGATAATCTCACGTTATAACTTCCAAAAACGGTCTGTGATAAATTATAAGTTCTAGTCGCCGTAGTCGGTAGACGGTAGTCTATACGGAGATTCTGATTTGATTTGATTTTGAAACTCCCCATCATCGTTCAAAATTACCACGAGATTTTTGATTCATTTTCGTGATCAGTACGATTGGCCAAATCCCGACGCACGTCGTTGACAGCTGTAATACTAGTAACTGCATTGCCTCGAAGAAGCGCCTCTAACGGCTCATTACCGGTTTCTCCACCGGCTTAGCCGGTCATCCCTATCCTCCTCCACGTCTCTCCCTATATATATGTATTTCCTCTCTCAAACCCGCAGTTAGTATCCTTCTCTTCTGTGAGGCTTCGTCCTCCACCGTCCTCCACCATTAGAATTCCACCTTGGAAACCGAGTTTATTCCACCTTGAGACTGAATAAATGGCAACGTCGGCGAGGACGGATGTGGATCGGATCAAGGGGCCGTGGAGTCCGGAAGAGGACGAGCTATTGCAGAACCTGGTGGGGAAACACGGGGCGAGGAACTGGTCGCTGATTAGCAAATCGATTCCTGGGAGATCTGGTAAGTCGTGCCGGTTGAGGTGGTGCAACCAGCTTTCGCCGCAGGTGGAGCACCGGCCGTTCTCGCCGGAGGAGGACACGACGATCGTGAGGGCGCACGCCAAGTTCGGCAACAAGTGGGCCACTATCGCTCGCCTCCTCTCCGGACGCACCGACAACGCCATCAAGAACCACTGGAACTCGACGCTGAAGCGAAAATGCTCTGCCATCTCCGATGACTTGACTGTCTCCGACGGAGATCACTCGCCGCAGCCCTTGAAGAGATCGGCTAGTGACGCGCCGAGCATCAACATATCCGGTTTGTGTCTCAACCCGAGTAGCCCGTCCGGATCCAGTCTGAGCGATTCGAGTCTTTCAGGTGGCCCTCCCCCTCACGTTTTCCGGCCCGTGCCGAGAACCGGCGGCGTATCCCCTCCGACTCATCAGATAGAAACGGCGTCGTCTAGTGCAGATCCTCTTACGTGTCTTAGCCTGTCGTTACCTGGATCGGATCCGGCTGAGCCCCCGAATCTCGTACTGGGATGCAATCTAGTCACTACCCCCAGTCAGGTGATTCAGCCGCCTCTTCCGGCGAGCCATGTGGTTGCTCCTCCGCCGACGGCGGCGGCGGCTCCGGCTCGGAGCGCCCAAAATTTGGATTCCTGTTCATTGGGTGGTGAATCGTCGGTTGAGAAACAGTTCTTGAGTCAGGAATTTTTGGCTGTGATGCAGGAGATGATCAGGAAAGAAGTGAGGAACTACATGTCTGGGATTGAAGTACAAAACGGGCTGTGCTTCCATGCTGAAGCGATTAGGAACTCGGTGATCAAGCGAATTGGGATTAGCAAGATCGATTTGTGAAGGAGCCTTATATGAATATAATAATCTGAAGGAACTTTGAAAGAGCAACCAATTTGATCGCTACTCCTTGAAACCTGATTTGAGGAGCCAGAGAAGAAGCATCTTCTTTGTTTTCAAAATCCCAACTCGTTATATATACAAAAATAATTTTGGGTAGTGTACAGGTAAGAGAGAGAGAAGCTGAAGTTATGAGAAACAAGTTCGAGTTTGGGTAGAAAATGCTAGGAAAAAACGAAAAAGAGGAGAGAAAAAAAAAACAAAAAGATTGTCTTCTTATCTATGAATTGCTTTTGTTTAGATTGACAGGGAAAAGAATCGAACTTCGCAAACCAAGATGGATTTGAAAGCAATAATTCATTGTTGTTTTTCCAAAAACTTGAAATGATTTGTTCCGTTTCGGTTTTCAGCAAACAAGATGTTAAAATGTGGTCTTGTTTGGCTGGGTACCTTAAAGATAATTTTTTAGGATTTTTTATTTGATAATTTTGAAAAATCAACAGTTAAAGAAGTCTATTTGTTTTTGTACCAACGGTTTGAAAACACATTTTAATTAAATAATTTTTAATTAATGAGTTTAAAAGGTTCAGATGCACACGCGGTTTCATGGGCGTGGGAAGAAATCTATGCGAGGGGTAGGGATTTGTTGTTGAACTCTAAAATGAATTTTTTTTACATAGATTTTGATTAAAGATTTGATCACACATTAGTGTTTCTTACCGATATGATAATTTATTATTTAAACAAAAACTATTTTACTGGTAAAAATTAATAATTTGTCATTGGTTCTATGTTATAAAGCTGCGTATTTAATCAAATTCTTCTAAAATTGTATTTAATCAAACTTTTCTAAAATTGTAAAAGAATTTGAGAAAAGTGATATTCACAAAGCCAAGAACACACTCTAGTCTGCCACAAATACAATAACATGAAGTAATTCAAATTAACAATGTTATCAATTTAGAAATAAAATTTTAAAAATTATTCAGGAAGTAATTTGAATAGTTAAGATTCATTTGAATTGTATTTTACATCTTATTAAATATAAATTTTAATCATTTAAATTATTTTTTAAATAATTTTTTAAGTTTTGTTTTTAAATTTATAGTATTGCTGAATTCAAATTACCAAATGAATTAGTACGACTCAGTATTATGTGGCTCACTGTTACCTTCATTGTCAAAGCTGATAAGCTAATTTTGAGTAAAGCGTACTTTTGAAGATTTTAAGTGGACCAGTGAAGAATTTAGGCAAATGATGATTCAAATCCTAGCAAAATAAGACAAGTTTAGGGTTTATGGACGAGAATTAAGACAACTCATTAGCATTTGGTGTACCAGTAGCAATAGCAGTGAGAGTAATATAGTGGTGGTGGTAGTAGTATTTAATGCCTATTGACTTCTCATTTTTATTATCAGTAATAATGCTATGAATTTAAAAATATTATTTAAAAAACTACTTAAAATTTAAAATGAATTATTAAGATTCACTCCGAGTGTATTTTAAATCCTATTAAATATGAATTTATACTTTACAAATCAGTTTCGGGATAAAATTTTGAGTACTTTTTCTGAGTGTATAGACTTTTTCTTTTACCAGACATCAAAAAAACATTTATAAAAATATAAGAAAAACTTTTAATCAAAATTTAAGTTTTTTATTTTATTTTAAATTAGGGTACAATTCAAAACAATCTCAATCAAGACGGTAAAAGACAGTATGCTCGCAAAATTAGATGTTTTTACGCCTACATCACTTCCATCCAACAGTAGAAAAATATGATGCCAGATTTGATTCAATCGCGACTGTTAAGTCATCTTTTCTAAATTCAAAGGTAAAGATAATATTCTCAAAACTCAAGTTTTTCAATAAGAAATTTTCAGAATCTCGAAACTTCAATATCCGTGCTTAAGCTTAAGTCTGTAAATCACCGTTTTGCTCCAGGAAAACTCGATAATCTATTTAAAGCTCACTTTTGTTAAAAAGGAATTTTTGAACGGTTTGCCAAGATCAAATTATACATGTGAGTTTGTTATGAAAAAACAAACCTGTAGACACCAATTAAGGTCTAATCAGTTGACCCCAAAATTTTGTACTAAATTGAATTCGTTTTACTAACATAGAAATGCGCCAAAAAATATCAGTTGAAAATATTTTAATAGTATACACAACAATGGAGGAAGTTTTGTAAAAAATGGAGACCGTTGTTGTGTCCAAATTGGTGAAATAGTTAGATAGCACTAAGGTTGCAAACAGATCGAATTGGTTTGCTGCTAAGCAAATCCAAGAATTGAATCGTTAGTAATAGTTCTTAAAAATTTAAAATCAGAACTAGTCTGCTGTAGTTATGAAATTGAACTAAAACCAATTCGTGAAAATAGTTCAATTTCGGTTCGATTCTGATTTTTTTTCCTAAAGTTCAAAACTATTTTTACAAAACTAATTTTACTAAATGCATAGTCCAAATGAATTTGCCCAAAATGTCATTCAGAAGTTTGAAATTAAAAACTAAATATAAGAATATCCTCTCGTTTAATGCAGTAGTAGTCGATCACAAAACAAATGAGCAATCATATTTTTGAAACCCTTTTCACTAATGATGCTTTAATAATTAAATATTTAATTTCTTTGTATTAGAATACTATAATTGTAATTTTATATTAAGTTTTTTAGACTAAACTACTTTTGTTTTAGGAGAAACAACAATTCATTGTTTACGGGATTGCAAGTTCGTTGAGCAGGCCTGGAGCCAAAACCAAGCAATGGGGGTTTGGTCTCACCTGTAGGGGAGGGGGGACTTTAGAGGTTGGGTAGAATTGATTACCTCCATTCTGGATAACAACGCTTTCGATCTCTTTTGTATGACTAGTTGGAGGTTATGAATGGAACGGAACTCCAGATTAATGGGTGATAAGATTGACCCGCCAAATCACCTGCACGAGATTCCTCATATTGTTGGCAAGCTCTTGGATGATTATGTTGCTGTGGCTTTTGATAAAGAAGGGAGAGCACAATCGAATCAACATGTGGTCAAATGGACATGTCCAACAGCAGATTTTATAAAGATAAATTTTGATGCATCAAGATGTATGGATGGGAGAACAGGACTATGTCTCATCGCTAGGGATGCTTCGGGCATTGCCTTAGAAGCAGGGATAAGGCATATCAAGAATACATTGAATGTTGATCATGCGGAGGCCGAAAGGGCTATATATGCTATACGCTTTGTTGTGGAGAGAAGTTTTAGAAAGATCTATCTGGAAGGTGATTCGCTCACGGTGATTAATGCACTTAAATCAGAGGAAGAAGATTTTTTTTATATTTGTAACGTCATCGATGACAGATGTGAGCTCATGAGATCCTTCCATAACATCTCATGGTCCAATGTAAGGCGACAAGGAAATGAAATTGCCCATGCATTATCACGGTTGGCTCTCTCGATGGAAGGAAGCAAAATATGGCTCACATTTATACCAACCTATATTAACGATTTACTTATTAAAGATAGATTGTTTGTTTAAGTTGTTATGGTTCTTTTTTATAAAAAAAAAAAACTACTTTAGTTTTTTTTATATATTTATTTGGGCAAAAATTATTAAAGTAACTTTAAAAAATAAGCAATATAGAATATAAAATATATATATTCTTAAAAAATGCCATCGATTCTGTTAAAACTATTTTTCTTTAATAAAAATCAAGAATTGGATCGTATACAATGGTTTTAGTAAATTGAGAACCAGAACCAGACCATTTTAATATAAAATCAGACCAAACCGTGTGGTTCGGACCGGTCTGGACCAATTTATTGATTCCTTTGATTTTTTTATATACTCTTAGATAGCATTTCTCAAACGTAAAAAAATGTACTAAATATCGTACCACATTTTGATGTTTATTCGTTAGGAAAATTTCAAAATATTTAGAGTCTACCACATGAATTTCATCCCTATAGGGTCGGACACTGTGTTAACCAAAACAAATAAATCTCATTCAAAAGAGAAAATTCATCAAAGTATCAAACGATTGTAAATTGGAATTCTTCTGCTATCTTTCAAGATTTCGTCAGAAAGTGATCATGAACGAAATCAAAAGTAATAAAGTAATTTTATTACTTCGATGGGAATCGAAACCAAGTACAAGGATTACAAACTACTCCTATAAACTATGAATTAAACACAACTGAAAAAGAAAATTACAAAGGAATTGAAAGAACAAAATAAAAAAATAGGCAGTTTGCCGGAGTGTGAAAAACCCATTTCTTGTGTTCCTGACTAATTTTTTATAAATTGGTCTGTAACTGTTTCTAACCGCTTTCGTAACTATCTCCATCATGGGCTAACTTTAGTGGTGGGCAATTATTCAGAGGTGTGGGCAACCGTCCTTGGTTTACGACTTTGCAACAGCTCCACGATGAGTAAACATGATTCTAGCCAAGAGAATAAGTAACTGCCGTGTAACATCTTTTTTATTGAAGAAAATGAATAATCATTATATGACACTTGTCTACTTGAGAGAAAGTAACAATTGCCCTGTAACACCAGTCCACTATGTCACGTATTTCATCTCTAACTGTTCATTCGAGGAACTCAAGTAGTTAGAGCTACATCTAATCATAGTTTGTGTTATACTTCATGGTTTGTGCTATGGCTCTATAATCACATAGTCTTTGCTATGTCCTTATAGTCTGAGCTATAATCTGCTGGGAGACAAATCAACGCCAAAATAAAATATATACATGCTCGGTGATCCAGAAAATATATCTTTATTAACTTTCAATAATTACAATAATCTGAAATTACAAGAAAATAAAATCACAGAAATAACAGGAATAGAATTTGCAAATCGAGTCCTACAAACGCAGTTTCCTTAAGAATGATTCATCGCCTACCGAGAGTGTTGTAGGTTTTCCACCGGCATCATTCTTCTAGGATAAAACAGCTACACGATCATTGGAATACCACCAAGGATCGGCTACGAACGTATTCCGTCTGTCTTTCTCTCTATTACAACTTGTAATATACTCTGAGTTGTATCTCTCCTTTTCTGTCTCTTCTTACCTCTGCTTCTTTCATTTTCTCTTCTTCCTCTGAATACTAAAAGATGACAGCATATATATAGGCCTTATATCATGGAGGGGGTTACAGAGAAATCAATAGCCATGAATGGTATTGATTTCCTGGATTCAATTGCTAATTGAATGGCCAATTCAATTGAAATTGAATTATTGAATTCTGGAATTCAATGGCCAATGAATTCACAGATTCCAACATAATCTAACGTCATTTGTAGTGTGGGTTATGTTTACATAGTCTGTGTTACGTTATTGTCTTCTTTTTTTTGTAAATAGAGAAAATAATTAGTTGACCCAATGAGAGATTCCAGTAGCTCGAATTGTCAGTAATTCGAGCAACTTGAGTGGGTAATAATCATATAGTCTAAGTAGCTCGAGTGATTCATCTTTTAGCACGCAACTTGAACAATTGATCGCTTGATTTAGCATTGGAGTGACCTGACCTGGGCAACTCAAGTGACTCGAGCAACTGGGATTGTTCAAATAACTCGGATGGTTGAGCCTCTTGGGTCGTTCGAGACTTTTTATCTCTTTCTGATCAATTCATCTATTACTCAAGTGACTTATCTCGATTGATATGTGACTAGGCTTCTTCCCTAGTAACTACTTTCGTTTTAGCCCGTTTTACTTGCCTGAGTTGCTTGGCTATTATGCCGTAAGTAGCTCGGTTGCCTTACTTCACCTGAATCCTAGGGTGATTTTGAAAGGTCATTGTCGATTGGGCTTTGCCACGCCCTATCCTCGTCATTGGTAAAAAAAATTTCTCTGTTTCCTTATTATTTGATTGGACCAAGCTACTCACTTGAATGATTCAATTAATTATAATTTTTTCATAATTTATATTAGCTAATATTTCGGCCATCTACAGTTTCTCATTACAAACATAAAAAATAAACAAATTTTGAACTAATAATGCAATCTAAACTTTCATGATCCCAATACAAACATGGCCTTATCTCTTTCCTCCTTTCCATGAGTCCTCCCTCAGCTTACCTTTTCAATTCATTTCATTAGATGCGTTTTTCCGGTGGTAAGCTACCTTGACCAGAAATAACTTCAGAAATTTTCCACGGAACATTAATAAATTCCTTTCCAATAATAATTGATTGTTTATTGTTTTACATTTTTAAAAAGAATTTAAACTATAAAAAAACGCGTCTAACAAGTATTTTGTTTAGGAAAAAGATAAACAATTTCAAAACATTGCTTACTTCTAAGAAACAAAAAAAGATTTTAATTATTAAAAAAAAAACAAAAAAAGATTTTTAACTTTTTTTTTGAATTTCTCATTCTTTCCTCTATCCTTTACCACTTTCGGCTACCGTCGTTACTTGTCGTCACTAGTCATCGTTGTTGGCTACCTGTACCCGCTATTTTGTACAATAACTCCTCTTATCTCTGTCCATCACCTTTAGCTATTTACAACCATGTTAGGTACTTTTTTCACTTTAACTTGTGTTTAGTTTAATTTTTTTAATAAATTTTTTAATTTTTTAAATTAAAAAATAAATATAAAAATATGTAAAATAAGCCAATTAATTATAATAATAGACCAAACAAATGAATTTTTAAAAAAATTTATAAATAAAAATTATAAAAAAAACTAATCTAAACATAAGCTGGCAACTCCACCCACTCCATAGTCCACACACCCCCACCTCTGCCACCTCCAACTGCCATTAATTGTAGGTCAACACTCTCGTGACATTTTTTTTGACTACCTTATTGGCTCTCGAGCAATTCTCCTCCTATTGCAGCCCCTCATACGACTATTCACTTGTTTTGAAATAAAATTTTATAAACATATTTATATGTCAAATATATTTTATGTTTTTGTCTTTTATAGAAAGAAACCAAAATATACTTTATGTCTATTGTAAAGAACAAACTATTTTGTTTATTAAAATTAACTTCTATTGTAGGTCACTACTCTCGTTTATCGTAGACATTCTCTTTGTTTTCTATTCAAAATAGATAATTTTATTTTTTTATATATTTAATATTAACAATTATATGTGGTTAGTAGTAGTATTAAATAAGTTATGAATAAAAAATATTATTATATTTTAAAAGTGATAAAAATTTGAATTAAATATTCTAAAAATTTATGTTTTAATTTGACTTTTTATCTTATTAACTTTTTTTGCTTTTTCTTCCAAATGAGTAACCTTAGCTTTTGGTGCCAGGTTGCCAATTAGGGCCTCAGTCCATAACATGCTTTCTAGAATGCCAATTCCCAGTTGAGTTAACCATAGCCATTTAACCCTAGAGCCATTACAAAATGGCCAGTGTGTTGTCGGCCATTTTGGATTATGTGCTTTCTTTGAAAACATTAGCCTTTTGTAGAAAATCAAGATAGAGATCTATAGCTCTCGTTCAAACTGGCTGAATAGTCCAGGACATGCTCCACATGTCCCTGCACAAGAAATGAATAAGATGTTCACTGATAACTTTTACAGGTGGACCCTCTGATAATGAAGTTAGGCAGAGTTTAAAAAGAGAAAAACTTGAGAGAACAAATTAACAGAGTTTCTGCTTGTGAATTAGGGAGCATATCATTGCCTTCAGGTGTGTGGGCTATTTATAGCGAAAGATCATACTTGACCCGACCTAGGGGTTCGACCTGACCCGAAGAGGTTGGGTTATCTTTTCTCAATCTGATTGAGACTTAACTGTTAATCTGATGGTGACCTATCATTACTATCATTTTTGTAAGCTCCTCTTGTTATATCAAGATGTCTATCGGTACCCAGACCTAGCTGAGGCTAGGTTAACCTCCCCCGACACCTTAACCTTACGGTTAGTTCAACTGTCACCAGCCTCTTATCATGAGTATCACCTCTTTGATAAGCGTATTGTGGGCACTGATTACCATGCATGAAGCTCGAGCTCGACTTTCGAGGCCCCTCATCGCACGCTACTCGAATGTGGATGTTGGTACTTAGGCTTCCTTGGCTTTAGAGTCCCTCCTTGGGTCTTGTTCCCATTGCTCGGCCCGCTTTGCCTAGCTACGACAGTATGGCCGAGGTCTAGGTGCCCCGCGGCGCTGTACGGCATTCCACGTGGAGCCAAGTGGCTCTGCTTGGGTTTTGACATCCCTCACCTTTTATTATTGTATTTTTAATTCGAACACTTACCAACACATTGAAACATATGTACTTTACAAATTTAAAAGAAAAAAACAAGTTTATCTTCCAACAAACACCATAATTGGTTTCAGAGGGTTCAAATAAAGACTAATTAATCCAGTTAAACCATGTCTCTTCTTACCTTAATAGCCACCCTCATGGCACAAAAGCATCTCAACTACCTCTCGCATGGTGGGTCTAGCATCTTTCCCTTCCTCCACACATTGCATTGCAACTCTAACCAAGTTTTCCATCTTATTCCTGTCATATCCATCACTCACCACAAGAGGGTCTATTATCTCTTCTATCAATGGGCATGCCTCTGAACCAGTTCCCTGCATTTTATTCCTCACCCAAGTTACCAACCTTTCATGCTCCTCCTCTGTTTCACCCTCAATGGAACGGACTCCCATGGGGCTCCTTCCCGTGATCATCTCCAACACTACTATTCCATAGCTATAAACATCGACCTTGGAGGTGATTGGAAGATTGAGAATCCACTCGGGAGCCATGTAACCTCTCGTTCCCCTTATCCGCGAGAAACTCAAATTGCAGTCGCTGCCGCCCCCCCTATTTAGTAGTTTGGAGAGGCCAAAGTCTGCTACTTTTGGCTGGTAATTGGTGTCTAAGAGGATATTATGAGGCTTTATATCACAATGCAGAACCCACTCCAAACACTCTTCGTGCAGATAAGCAAGGCCTTTTGCAATTCCAACTGCAATGCCGAACCTCCTCTCGCCGTGGAGTGCGTGGGAATTCAGATTTTCTGCTAAGGATCCATGCTCCATGTACTCAGAAACCAAAAGCCTATGCTTTCCCTGGATGCAATACCCCCACATCTCGATCAGGTTCATGTGGTTAAGTCTTCTAATGGAGCTCAACTCTGCTAGAAATTCAGCTTCCCCTTCGTTAGCTTCATTGAGCCGCTTAATTGCTGCAACACGACCATCGGGTAGCACGCCTCTGTAAACAATACCATGCCCTCCTCTTCCAATCTCTTCACTAAAACCTCGCGTTGCCATTTTTATTTCAGCATAACTGAATTTTCTGAAAGGGGTTGTGGTAAGGAAGTACCCTTCCATGGCTGCACCAGAATTTTTGGGGGTCCAAAACACGTAACGGCATAGCAACAATGCACACAGCATCTCAACAATTCCTACTCCGCAGGCAAACCAAACCAAAAATCTCAAGAACTGGCTTCCACCGTTGGTTTGGTAATTTCGATCTAATGTCTTAGTACTACTGCCTGAGCAGTTCAATTTGATCTCTTGAATGGGTAAATTTGATGGGAAGACACCACTTTCGTCAGAAACATTATTTAGTTTGACGTAGAGTGTTCCAGATAAATTCGGGGAATGTTTCCCATTAAGCAATTGAGACTTGGCATAACAGTTACACACACCATTTTCAAATTTGAACAAGAACCCTTTGCATATGAATGATTGCAAACATTTTGCCTTACAACTCTCTAAGCTGGAGTTTTTAAAGACATCATATTCATAACCATACAATTCTACATAACTTACCGAGACAAAACCGGCCTTGCCTTCAGAAAGACTCTGCTCAATTTCACATCCATAAGACCAGTCACTCTGGTTCTTAATCTTATACCCTGGTACACAAGAGCATACCCTACCGGCACCAGAACCATAACTACAAATACCGTTGGGGCCGCACAGTCCATGAACCCTGCAAGGATCAGACATGGCTTGCCATGTAACAGTCCAATTGCCTGTCATCTCGTCTAAGCTATATAACCGAAGGTTACCGTCGAAATCAAGTGTCAATCTCCTTTGAGGCCCCAAGCCAGAATCCGCCGATGAGAATTCCAAGTAATCAGATGAAGCAAAATGGCCTGACGAATCAAGCATGGCAATTCTACTGCTGTTGTAAGTTGTTCTGCCTGCATCCCATGTCATGAGCCATGGGTCGGGCCAGTAAATGCTGGAAACATTGGGACCACTGTAAAGAAGGCAGAGGACATTATCATTGTCGAAGAAGAGCTTATGGAAACCAGATGACTGGTTGGTTTGGCTTCTTGAGGAGATAAGGATTGTATATCTAGTGAGGATTTGGAGAGGAAGAAGAGTATCAGTGGGCGAATCAAAGCTTTGCCAGATCATGCGACGACTCTTCACAGTACTGAGAACAAGATTACCGGAGTCGAGAAGACTTAATTCCACCGGGGAGGGCGAAGTCGTGCCCGTGGCCCAGAGGGTGCTTCTTCCGGCATCAGTTAAGATGAGATTGCCGCCTTTCAGTAATAAAAGCTTTGAGCCTTTTCCATTAACTGGTTGGTCTCGGTTGGCCATCCAGACCACAGTGGGAGCATATGATTTGGCAAACCATATGGCAAAGCTAAAAGAGTTGTCCCCAACAGGGTGAAACCCTGCAGCAAAAACACCATTTGATGAGATCAAAATGTCATTTGCTCTCTCCACAGAAAGAGACAAGCCGCCCTTCAAAGTGCTTCGCGGTGATGAAGAAGATGGAGTCACAAATAGAGAGAAGAGGAAGAAGAGAAGGAAGAAGCAAAGTGAGAAATCCATTTGAATACAAGAAAGAAGGGATCATCATCAATGGGCTTCACTACTATTATACTACTACAACAAAAAAAGAAGAATAATTAATTTAATGGAAAAGTTGGCACTTGGCATTGTTCCCTTGCCGTGTGGGACTGCAACTTGAGAAGACTTGGAAGGCTTCGAAGAAACCGCAGATACACTTTGAATTTTCTTGTGTTGTCTTCTGTAATGAAAAACAACCACGTGGCCTGTTTGGACTCATTTATAGGATGAATTGACTTGTATGGTTCTGATCACCCTTGCCTCTTACAAACCACCACCGGTTTAGAACAACGGAAAAGCCAATCCTACCGAACCCATTGACCGGATTTTTTTTTGACCGAAACAAATTTTCAACTGTTATCACGCGCAATTCGAATATTTCTACACTTGAATTTTATATATATGTTGTGCTCTTTTAAAATATTATTATAATAAAAATTATTTATTTTGTAGTATTTATTAATTTTATTATCCACATAAAAAATTAAATTAATTTAATATTTATAATTATATGAACTAATTATATTTATTTATCATTTTTTTTATAAAATTATATTACCATTCATTTATATTTCAACAAATGTGATTTACTCACAAACCTATTAATGTCCGATTAATTTAATTTTTTATACAAATAATCTACTTCTTAAATAAGACATAATAAATAGTTTTGATAAAAAAAATATATAAAAAATGATAATGCTAAAAGTTCTAAGCATATCACCGATCTAAATATATTAAGTTTTATTGTTTATGCATTTATTTATTGAAATGCTTATATTTTTACAATTTATTCGTCGAGATCTATTAATCAATATTGATGCTAAATATAAAAATATATAAATGTACAAAAAATATTTTAAAATATTTTTTAAAGAAGTTTTAATTAACTTAATTTTTTGTTTGGCAATGAGTTTAAAATTTAATTTTTTGTTTTTTGGTTTAAAGTTAAAAAAAAAACTCGATAATTTTGTTGTTATAAAAAAAATGACATATACTTTAAAATTTAATTTAACAAAATTATGCTAATTAATATAAAATTTTTATTTTTTAAGAAAAAGTGAGAACTATTTTAAAATCAAGTTTGAGAAATTTTTTATACATAGTATTGAGAAACTTTTCTTATATATTTTTTTTTATTTTTTTATTTTTAATTTTAAATAAAATTAGCAACTTATAAATGAGAAATTTCTCAGTATAATTTTATTTTTTTATGTATGAGAAACTTTTTATACATACTATGAGAAACTTTTTATACATACTATGAGAAACTTTTTATACATATTTTTTAAATTTTTTTATTCTTAATTTTTTATGAAATGAGAAACTTATGAATGAGAAATTTATCACTGTAATTTTTTTTTCAACATATTGAGACATTTTCATATCTTGATGCAAGATGCGAGAAAATTATTGTGTATAATTTTTTTTTTAAAGTTGTATTTTCATCTTGATAGATATGTGCGTATGAGAATATTATCTTGTAATATATAAAAAATTTCTCATAACATTTGTGCATATGAAAAATTTCTCATCTTGTGATATATAAAACGTTTTCTCATAGTATGTGCGTATATAAGAATATTATCATTTTGAATGAAAATTTCAAAATAAAATATTTTTTAAAATAAAATGAGAAATTTATGGATAAAAAATTTCTCAGTGTAATTTTTTTCAACATATTGAGACATTTTTCATACCTTAATGCAAGGTATGAGAAAATTGTTATGTATAATTTCTTTTTTACAGTTGTGTCTTTATCTTGATAGATGTATGCGTGTGTGTGAATATTCTAATCTTGTGATATATAACAATTTTTATAATATTTGTGTATATGAGAATATTCTCATATTGTGATATATAAAAAAAATTTCTCATTGCATATGCATGTATAAGAATATTCTCATTTTGTAATACATGAGAATTTCTTCAAAATATGTATGCCAGAGACTATTTTCATATTGTGATATAAAATTTTTTTCATACATTTGATGCATGAGAAATGAAACTATCTAATTTGAACAAATACCCAAAAAACTATTATTCTACCATGTGAACGAATTTTAAAAAAATAATTTAAAAGTTAATAAATTTTTTTTTTCTTATTTTATAATCTTTTTTGTTATTTCGATCGGTCTAAATTTTTTAATTTTTTATTTTTTCATAATAAAACAAATCTAAAATTATAATTATTTTAATTAAAATTAAAAAAATTCCTAAAGACAAAAAAAACTCTTATAAAAGTTGTAAAGTGACTTTTTTCTAAAATAAGTAACAAAATTGAAAAAAATAATATGAGAAATTTTTTAGATTTAGCATTAATCTTTTAATTTTGAGGGTATGAAAAAATTTTCACTAAAAAATAAAAAATAAAAAAACTTATACACCAATCCAGTTTCAAGGTACTCGTTCAAAACTCAATTTCAGGATTTTTTATAGCCTTCGGTCATTTATTTCGGTAGAATTTTTCGAAAAATTGGAGCACTTCTCTTAGTACAATTACCAAACTGCCCATCTATGGATTCGGGTTTGATTAGTAAAAGGTGATCAAGGGCAAGGGTCAGGGCAAGGGTAAGGGTAAGGGTGCGAGTTCACGTTGCAGTGCCTTTAAAGGGTATGGCTTCAAAAGCATAGCAAATTGAGCCTAACTATGTAAATAGATTATATTTATTTATCAGTTTCTAATCATATAGCTAAAGATATCGAATAATTCTTTTTTAAAAGATATGGCTTCAAAAGCATGGTAAATTGAGTCTAACTATGTAAATAGATTATATTTATTTATCAATTTCTAATCATATCGCTAAAGATATCGAATAAATTTTTTTTTATATAAATCTAATAATAAAAGAGACATGTTATGCTTTCCGAAAAATTTGATCAAAAAAAATAACTGAAATAAAAAAAAATACCTCAATTGGGGTTGAAGGGATAACTTGACACGTAAATTGGGGTTTGGGTTTTTTAACTTTTCTTTTTTTACTGAAATTTTTTTCATACCCTCATAAATTAAAAGATTAATGCCAAATTTAAAAAAATTTCTCATATTATTTTTTTTTAATTTTGTTACTTATTTTTTAAAAAATGCCACTTTAAAACTTTTTTAAGAGTTTTTTTTTATTTTTAGTGAACTTTTTTAACTTTAATTGAAATAATTATACTTTTAGATTTTTTATTATAAAAAAACAAAAAAATTTAAAAATTTAGACCAATCGAAAAAACAAAAAAGATTAGAAAAGAAGAAAAAGAAGTTTACTAACTTTTAGATTATTTTTTTTAATTCGTTGATTGGGTAAAAAAAAAATTAATTTTTTTTATTCAAATTAGATAGTTTTTTCTTTCTCATGCATCAAATATATGAGAAATTTTTCATATATCACAATATGAAAATATTCACATATAAGTACATATTATAAAAAATTTCTTATATATCACAAAATGAGAATATTCTTATACACACGTGCTATGAGAACACTTCTCATATATTGCAAGATGAGAATATTCTTATATACACATATGCTATGAGAAATTTATCATATATCACAAGATGAGAATATTTTCGTGCACACATCTATCAAGATGAAGATACAACTTTTAAAAAAAATTAATAATGACAATTTTCTCAAACCTTGCATCAAGGTATGAAAAATGTCTAATCATGTTTAAAAAAAATTATACTGAAATTTTTTTCATTCATAAGTTATTCATTTCAATTAAAACTAAGAATGAAAAAATTACAAAAAAACGTATGAGAATTTTCTCATATACAAAAAAAATTATACTGAAAAATTTCTTATTCATAAATTGCTCATTACAATTAAAATTAAAAATGGCAAAATTAAAAAAAATATGTATAAAAAGTTTCTCGAAAAATAAAATTATATTGAGAAATTTCTCATTCATAAATTGCTCATTTCATTTAAAACTAAGAATGACAAAATTAAAAAATATATATAAGAGAAGTTTCTTATACTATGTAAGTGAAGTTTTTCATACTAGATTTTGAAATAGTTATTATTTTTTTTTAAAAAAATTGATTTTTTATATTAATTAGTGTAATTTTGTTAAATTAAATTTTAAAATATATCTCGTTTTTTTAGATAATAACAAAATTATTAAAGTTTTTTTTGATTTTTTTAACTTTAAACCAAAAGTCAAAAAAATCCAACTTTAAATTCCTTGCCAAACAAAAGATTAAGTTAATTAGAACTTAAAAAAAAAAGATTTTAGAAAGTTTTTTTTTGTATTTTTATGTATTTGTATATTTAGCATTAATATTGAATAACAGATCTCGACGAATAAATTGTAAAAGTATAAATTTTTTAATAAATAAATACATACAATAAAACTTAAAATGTTTTAGATCAATAATATGCTTGGAACCTTTAGTATTACTATTTTTTATATATTTTTATGATTGAAATTATTTATTATGTAATATTTATTTGTAGATTATTTGTATAAAAAATTAAGTTAATCGAACATTAATAACTTTGTAAGTAGATCACATTTATTAAAATATAAATAAATGGTACTATAATTTTACGAAAGACAGTGATAAATAAATATAATCAGATCATATAATTATAGATATTTAATTAATTTAATTTTTTATGTGAGTAACAAAATTAATAAATACAAAACAGTAAACAATTTTTATTATAAAAATATATTCAAAAATAAAATATTCAAAAGAATAATATATGAAAACTTCTTGGCCACAATATGAGCGTAGGAATACTTGGAGACACGGGGTGAGTTATTCGATAAACCATTTTGAAATATATAGCATTTTGCATTATAAAAATATATTTAAAAATAATATCAATTAAAGGACACGACATTAAGTACCCATTGTGCTTTTGACGCATAACACACACATTGATTTAGTCTATGTTTGATTTAATTTTTTTATGTGATTTTTTATTTTAATTTTTTTCAAAAAATTCACTTGTTTGGACTCGTGTTATAATTAATTAATTTTTTTCACATCTTTTTATTTTTATTTTTTTATAAAAAAACTAAAAAATCAAAAAACTTAAACGAAAAAAAAAAAGAAGCTTGGCTAAAGACCAGCTTAGGCTCAAGGAGGCTATAACCAAGGACAAGCAGAATTTCTGGTGTAGGTAAGATCCGTTGGAAGAGTCAGCCTTTCCTTTCACGGAGAAGGGGTCTTTTAGCCGCAACTCTTCAAGAGGGTCCTCCATTTTGTTATATAAAGCCTCGGATCATGCTCTTGTACAGTGATTGCTAAGTACCGTGCTGTGACTCTTTGGTGGGGCAGGCCACAGATGTTTCATGATCTGAACGTTCATTTTGTAGGGTCCACTTGGTAAATCAACTTTATAAAAATTAGGTTACTCGAACATCTATGTGATGGGATCAAATTTGAGCGAAGAAAAAAAGAAAGATGGGTGGGTTATTTTGAGTACTTGTTTAAAAATAAGTTACGTCTATTTTTTGATTATTTCATATGATTTTATTTTTAAGAGTTACTAATGTTTTGAATAATTTTAATTCTAATTAATATGTGACATTATATATTTGTTGAGTTTGTATTTTGTATTTTGTGAACTTATATAATTAAAATTTTATAATTATATAGAGGTTATGAATTTTAAAGTTTGTCTCTAAATATAAATTTTATAATTCTAGTTGTTGTGTAGAGAGTTGAATCCAAATGATAGAGACATAGGAAAATACAAAAAAAATACTAAGGGTACCATAGTGACTCTTGAGCGGAAAAATAGGATTGTTTAGAGCGAGTTGTGAGTTATTTTTGGTCTCATGATTGTACACTCTACAATTATACTAGATTATTTATCTTACCCGTAAATATAGATAAGTTATGCCAAACCACGTAAATTTTTACGTAATTTTTTCTTTGGTGTGCATGGTTGTACTTTCATTTGTGTTTCAAAATTGATAATTAATTCTCTACAAGTGATATCAAAACTGATGATTGATAATTCAAAGTTGCGATGAGATATCAAAGTGTATATATATATATATATTTTTATCTTGGTTTGTATAGATCAAAGAATATTTATTTTTCACAGAAAAATAGAGGTGACGACTTGGTATGGTGTGCAAAGCAAGAGATGATGCACTGGACAATTAAGATTAGTTCTAAGTAGAGTCAAATAAGATGATAATTTTCTGATTCAACAAATAATTGGTAATTAATACACCTCGGCGAATAAGTGGAGTAACGATGAATACCTAAGTAATTAGGTGTTGGGCATATCGGTGTAAATGTGCGAGCTATATTGATTTGGGTGTGGTGGATTCTTGACAACGGCATAATCAACATCGACAACTGTTATCTTTAGGATAGTTTAAAAAATTCAAGCCAATGTGGAGATTATTGGGTGTGTGTCTTACATTTTGTTGCCTCATATAACTAGGTTTTATAATTATATGGTGGCTAGAATTTTTCTTTAAATAGAAACTTCATAATTTCAGTTATTGTACAGAGAGTTAAATCAAATAAGTAGAGTTGTAAGGAGAACCGGGGTGACCCTTTGAGTAGAAAAACGTGATTTGTTTCAAGACTCGAGCTGTGAGTACCAAATTTTGGAGCATTTTTTATTTCATGATTGTACACCCTATGATTTTAATAGATTATCTCTCACTCATGGATGTAGGTAACCTGTATTGAACTATGTAAATCTTTGCATGGTTTTCTTTTTGATGTGTACATGTTTGTGATTTCGTTTACATTTAGGGATTGGTAATTAATTCCCAACAATATATACATATTTTCTATTTGTTAAAGTTTTTTTTGACTTTTTTTAATTAAAATATCTTTGTTATGTGATTGTATATTTTTATTTTAAATATTTAAATTACTTTTTTAGTAGCAATATACTAGTTAAAGTGTGTGTGTATATATACAAGTACAAGAAAAGTTATTTATTTATTTGTTATCATTCATAATTAAAACTTTATTTTATTAATGTAATTAGGAGTGCATTTTATTTTTGTCCTCGAAATTTTTATATTTGTTTAACAATGTTATCACTTTTCTGTCGCAAGTTTTTTTTAATGATAACCTCTTGTAAAAAAAAATGAGAATGTTCATGTCTACTACATGTAAAAATGAGAATTTCTCATTTTTAATGCTAAATTTCTCATTATTTAATTTTTGATTATTTACAAAATATTGATATAATGTATATTTTCATTTTTAACGAATAAAAGTTTTCTAAGTTTATATAGCATTAACTTGTACATTTAACACTATTTAAAATTTTAGACGTTAATTGAGAAAGTTCTTATTTTGAGATTTTTCTTATTTCTTTTTTGTAAATTCTCATTTTTAGTTCAGTATTGTTCATTTCTCATTTTCAAGAAAATTTCTCATTCTTTTTTTTTTGGCAAATGAGAGATTTCTCATTTTCAATTTTCTTATAATTAATATGGCTCTTATTTTATAGTTTATGACAAGTAGGTTATAAAAATGTACATATTTTTTAAAAACGGGTTATGTAGCAAAAATTATAAAATTTTAAAATTTAAAATAAAAAACTAAAGATTAATGTCATGTTACCAAGAATGTATTTATGACTATTAAATTACTCATTACACCTTTATAGGAGATGGATAAAATTGTATACATGATTAATAATTTTTAAAAATATGATCTTTTAGAATAATTAAAAAGAAAATATGATTTTTGTCCAAAAATAAGTTCAAAAAATATGAACCCGACGTAATTAACTCAAATGAAATAGATGTTAAGCATAATTTTGAAAAAACATACAATAAACAAATGTGATTTGATCATGTATATCAATGTTCGATCAACCCGATTCTTTTGAGGAATGATTAAATTATTGAACACTATAGGTGAACAATTCGAATCACGAAATATGTTTGAGGCCGCCCCTCCGAGTGAGCGTATTGAGGTAGGGATACATGGATTTGATTCAAAAAGCAATTAAGCCTACAAATAGAATACAAAGAGATAATGAGCTTACCTTCTTTTTTTTTTATTAGGAGTACAGGGGCAGC
>JAOTRH010000022.1:3650537-3665509 GCA_034768845.1 Heliamphora exappendiculata | reverse complement strand
TTTTTATTTTTGTTTTTGTAAAGAAAATTGACATTTTTAATTGAGAGTATTATAGTAATTTTAATTCAAAAAAAATTAAGGTGTTTAGTATATAAATAGACTTTTTTGCTTGAATTAAGATATAAAAAAAATTAATTAACCTTTTTAAAAAATCAAAATAATATGGCTTAAATTTGACATCGTTTAATACATGAATAAATTACATTTTGTTTTTCAAAATCTATAATTTAAACTTAAATCGTTAGCTAAATGAAAACTATATATTTTATAAAATAAACTATAATTTATTTAAATATTTATCAACGTTCGACTAAACTGAATTTTACATAAATAACATCTAATGTGAGGCCTAAAAGATAAACCGGCCTAATAATCATTGTTGGCCCGCCCCCAAACCTACAAAATCTATTTTTCAGGGGTATAATCGTCCAATAGTTCTGGACAATTCTATCTTTCAGTGGATTTATGTAAAACAAAATGATATAACATCTCTCTCTCTCTCACACACACACACACACACACACACACACAGATCATAGATACTTTTTTTTTTAACTTCTATTTGGCCGCCGAATGCGCCGATCAAGATTTGCAATGTAGGTACAACTTTTACCCTCACCTCACATTGGCTAGTTCAATGAATATTTTATTATATAATAAGATATAATGTATTTTTAATTAATAAATATTTTAAAATATATTTAATATTCTTGGAGTTAGGTTATTTTGACATATACAATTTTTAGAGAGCAGTTGTTTTAGAACAAATAGGTAAAATCTTTATTAAAAGTTCTACTCATATTGTAGATTTCCAAATTATTCATAGTAGATAAAATTTTTAAAATTTTTAATGTTAATCTTCTTAACTACAAGGATAAGTTTAGTTTTCGTTTTGCTACTGACTTTAAGTTGATTTAAAGTTAATTTTTTAACTTTTGATTTAAAATTTAAAAAGTAAAAAAATCTCATTTTTTAACCCGCAATTTTTATCCTATTTACTTTTTGACTTTTTGACTTTTTTTATAATAATTTTTAATTTATCCTTCTACATATAAAATTATACAAATTCTAATCAAACAATAATATTCTAACTCATTTAGGTTGAATGGCAATTATAAAATTTCACATTGAATTTATTTAACTTTTTTAGTTCCTTAAAAGTCGTTATTTTTTTAACTAAATAAATTTTTTAACTTTTAACTTAAAATAGCTTAAAATTAAAAAGTCAATTTAAAACTAAGTTGTTAAACGAACACTAAAGAAAGAAAAAAAAACCAACATTACCCACTTTTTCTATTTTCTCTCCCTTACTCTTTTAGTTTTCAAAATTATCCAACAACAAATTTAACCTCTCTCATCTTTTCTAATTTAATATTGCTTTTAAAATAAGCAAAAATTGCATGGGCAAAAGCATGTGTGGTGAATGCTAATTCGATAATGTACTAACATAAAATATATTGCGAACAGTGGGAATCCATGAGATTAGGTGTTAAATTTAATTTATTTCATATTTGGTTTGAAAGACTTGAGAGTAGCTGCGCGAAACGAACCAAATAGTTCATTAATAGTTCAGGCTCGACTCGATTTAAACTCGTTTGAGTTCAATTCATTTAACAAATACATTATGTATGAACACAAAATTGAACTCGTTTACTTAAACGAGCCTCTCGACTCGACTCGTATAAGCTCACGAATACTTCACTTAATAACTCGGCTTAACTCGTTAGAAACTCGTTAAACTCATTTAAGTAAGCATTTAAACACAATTATAAAAATAGGATTACATCTCACATACACCTCATTTTAAGTAATTCAAATTTATACACTTTACTCTTTTTTGTTCTTTAAATGGAATGATTTAAAAATAAGAACTAAGTTTGATTCCTTAATTTCAAGACAAAGAACTTAATTTTTACTTTAAAAAAGCTTGAATATAAATTCGAGCCGAGCTCAAATACGTCAAATTTTAAACAACCTAAATTCAAACAAATTATTGAACTGTTATTTGAGTTTGAGCTGAGCTTAAACAACATAAAAAAAAATTTCAAGCTTGTGAAAGCTTGGCTCAATTAGGGTCAGTTCGATTTATTTGCACCCCTACTTGAAAGAAGAACAAACTATCCAAATGACATAAGTATTCGAGCAATTACTTTTCTTACTAAGACTCATCACCCAAACGTTGTTAGAGGTGAAGAAAATTCTCAAGCAAGGGCATATGAATCGAGTGGTCTTGAAACTGCTTGAGTAGTCTACATTGGCTCGTAGTAGTTTGTGCAGTCTGCAAGAGAAATTGAGAGGTGCTTGTGACCGATCGAGCGATCTTGGGAGCGCTCGAGCGATCTGTGCGAGAACAGTATTTTATAAGCTACTAGGGTTTTGCGCAGCCGTGGGATTTTACATGTTTTTGTGTTCTCTCTACTCCTCTTAAGGCCCAAAATTTCTGTGCGCTATTCTCTATTGAATATAGTGAAAGTGTGAACCCGTGGACATATTCACTCATTGTCGAACCACATAAGTATTCGAGCTTGTGTGATCCTGTGTGCATCTTGTGTGATCGTGTTTCTTGTTTGTTATTTTCTTCTGTGGCTTGTGTGTGTGATTCGACAAGGCGACTTGTAGGTTGGATTTGATTGGGTTTTTTACTCAAATCCACAACAACTGGTGCTAGAGCACCAGGTTTGGTGGTTGAAGAACGCACAATGGTAGAAAATAGGAAGATCAAGATCGAGAAGTTCAATAGTTAGAACTTTACGCTCTAAAGGTTGCAGGTCAAGGACATTCGGTACCAGAAGGACCTGTTTCAACCACTGATCGAGGAGAAACTAAGAAGATAATGCGGAACGAGTGGGAGACATTGGATCAGAATGCCCTGGGTACCGTGCGATTGAGTCACGCACCGTTAGTGATTTTCAATATCGCAAAGAAAAAGATGATGACAAATTTGCTGAAGGCATTAGAAAAGATGTATGAGAAGTCGCCTGCATCGAATAAAGTGTATCTGATGAAAAAGCTATTAAACCTGAAGATGGCAGATGATACCGTCATTATAGAGCATCTCAATGAATTTAATTCCATCACCAATCAGTTGAAGTCGGTTGAGATTAATTTTGATGATGAAGTCAGAGCCTTAGCTCTCATGCTCAGTCTGCCAAAAAGTTGGAGTGGCTTGGTTGTGGCAGTGAACAACTCCTCGGCATCAACAAATTTAAAGTTAGAGGACGTTATCAGGTTTGTTCTGTGAGAAGAATCAAGCAAAAAAATAGTGCGTGAGGGATCTATATCAGGGTCACTCTTGAACGTCGAAGGTAGAGGAAGGAAGAATGATAGGAAGAATCAGAAGGGCCGAGAAAAATACAAATCCAAATCACAGGGCTAAACATAAAGTCGGGCTGTTGAGCAAAAAGCTGGTGGTCGTTGGAAATGTGGACAGAAGGGCCATTTGAAGAAGGACTGCAAGGCACCGAGAAAATAGCAAGATGACACAAATCAAGGGGGTAAGGCCACGATTAATATTTCAGATGAAGAAAATACAGATACTTTGATTTGTGACCTAGATTCTAGAAATGATCCGTGGATTGTTGACTTAGGAGCATCATTTCATGCTACTCCTCGCATGGATATACTTCATGGGTATGTGAAAAGTAATTTTGGAAAGGTCTATTTGGGGCATGATGAGTCTTGCAGTATAGTTGAAAAATGTGAGATGCATATCACACAGTTCAACGGTACAATACTGAAGCTGGAGGATGTTAGACACGTTCCTAGTCTAACAAGGAATCTAATCTCAGTAGGTCAGCTGTCGGAATCTGGGATTATGATGTCATTCGGAGGAGATTCCTTGAAGATGAGTAAGAGGTCATTGTTTTGGCCCGGGGGATGGAGGGTATTGTGTATGTATCCTTGGATTCTTATAGCAGAATAATAGTGGAAACATCCTAGGTTAACACCGATACGTGGCATATGCGACTTGGTCATATAAGCGAGAAAGGGATGAAAGTCATGGTTTAGAGAGAGAAGCTACCGAGTATTGAATCTGTATACCTAAAATTCTGTGAAAATTACATTTTCGGGAAGCAAAAGAAGGTTAGGTTTACAAAACAAGTGAAGACTCCAAAGGTAGAAAGATTGTAGGTGGTTTATTCTTACGTATGGGGATCGTCTCAGGTACCTTCTATTGGTGGGTCAAGGTACTTTGTAACTTTCATCGACGATGCTACTAGAAAGTTATAGGTTTATTTTTGTAAGAACAAATCAAGCGTGTTTGTTATTTTCAAGAATTGGAAGGCCTTGGTTGAAAATGACGCAGGTCTAAAATTGAAATGTCTAAAGTCTGATAATGGCGACATGCACTACAGTAAGAAATTTAAGGATTATTGTGCAGCTAATGGAATCATGAGACTGAAGACAATTCCAATGAAGCCAAAGAATAATGGGGTGGAAGAACGTATGAACAGTACGATCATAGAGTGTGCCCGGAGTATGAGGTTGCATGTCGGGTTGCCAAAACAGTTCTGGGCAGACGTAGTAAGTACAACAGCGTACTTGATCAACAAGGGGCCTTTAGTTGCATTGGATTGTGGACTACCAAAGGAAGCATGGATCGGGAAAGAGGTAAAACTTTTCTATTTGCGCACTTTTGATTGCATAGCTTATGTACATGTTAAGTCAGAGAATAGGGGCAAATTAGACCCCAATTCTTGAAAAAGTGTATTTATTGGCTACGGTACAGATAGCTACAATTATAGGTTGTGAGATCCAAAAAAATAAAAAAATAGTTAGGAGTATGAATGTTATATTTAATGAGTCTGTTTTGTACAAAAATAGACATGATCAAAAGGGTGAAACAGTAGACAAGGAGACTATGTTGTATTTGATGGATTATCTAGTAAAGTCTTGGAACCTAGGATGTGAATATATACCCTATTCCACAGGTAGAGCCATAGACTCCCACAATTAGGAGGTTTACTAGATTTAGTAGGCTTACAGTCAAATACTCCCATTCACTGCACTATTTGCTGTTGACAAACAATGGTGAGCCATAGTGCTTTAAGAGGCTTTGCAGGTTGAGACAAAGGGTGAGTGGGAGCACGCCATGGATGAAGAGATGTAGTCTCTATTATCAAACAAGACTTGAGACTTGGTACAGTTGGCTAATGAAAAGTTAGCACTGCAGAACAAGTGAGTCTACAAGTTAAAAAAAGAAATTGATGAGAGTAAGCGGTACAAGGCGAGGCTAGTTGTCAAGGGTATTTTAGCAGATATTAGGAATTGACTATATAGGGATATTTTCACTTGTTGTAAAGACATCCACAATCACGACTTTATTGAGCATTGTGACTACAAAAAACTTGCATCTGGAGCAATTAGATGCCAAGATGACTTTCTTTTATGGAGATTTAGAGGAAGAGATCTACTTATGCCAGCCACACGGATACTCAATTAAAGGGAAGGAGGATATGGTTTGCAGATTGAAGAAGCGCATGTGTAGGTTAAAACAGACACCTAGCAGTGGTATAAAAGATTTGACAATTTTATGGCAGATACCAGGTTTAGTAGATGTCATGGTAACCATTACTGCTATATCAAGAACTTGTTACATCGTATGTGATTCTTCTCTTGTATGTAGACAACATGCTGATTGTAGGATCTAACATGTATGAGATTTCAAATCTCAAGACACAATTGTTCAAAGAATTTACTACGAAAGATTTGAGGGTAACTAAACGAATTCTTGACATAAGGATTAGCAGGGATACAAAGGACAAGAAGCTGAAACTTCTGCAATAAGAGTATGTTAAAAAAAGTCCTATAGTGTTTCAACATAGAAGGTACTAAGCCTGTTAGCACGTCTTTGGAAAGTCATTTCAGACTTTTAAAGGAATAAGGAGCTGTCACAAAGAAAAAAAAGAAATTATAAGACAAAAGTACCGTACACATCAGCCGTAAGTAATTTTATGTATGCCATAACTTGCACGAAACTAAACATCACCTATGTAGTGAGAGTAGTGAGCAGGTTCATTTCAAATCCAGGCAAGAAGCATTGGGAAGTAGTAAAGTGGATGCTGAGGTATCTCAAGGGCATCATATGTTATGTTTTGTGTTACGTTGACTCGAAAATTCAGTTAAAAAGTTATCTAGATTCAAACTTGATTTGGGAAATTAAAAGCACTTTTTTCTCCGCTGAATATTATTTGCATTATTATTTTTTGTTTCAAGCAAAATTTTTTTTTTTTGTTGATCTCATCATTAATCACATGGGCCTCTAAATGGGTTTCACCACAGAAGTACACCAGCTATATGGGCTCCTCACAGCCTGAGCCCATACTTCAGATTGGGTTTGTCAAATATGCCAGAATCCATGGACCCCAATAAAGAAGCCCATTCGTCTTCAATCCACAACCGTTGCATTCTCTCTTCATCGATAACAAGTCGGGAAAAACGAGAGAGGCGTGTGCTCCGACGCTATCTGCTTCCGTCCCGTTGCCGCAGAATAAAGCACAGGAGAAGCAGCAACAGAAAGAGAGAACATGGATCTCGCCGGGAAGGTCGCCGGCGACGATGTGTCTTCCTCGTCGCCGTCGTCGTCCCCTCTTTCCCAGTGGAGATACGCCGTGTCGAGGCGGTACCAACACCTCCTCGACAAGTCGACGCCGCACGTTCTCCACCGTTGGATCTCGTTATCTTTCGTGGCTTTCGTCTACGCCCTCCGCGTCTACCTCGTCCAAGGCTATTATATCATCACCTACGGCCTCGGCATCTATCTCCTCCAGCTATTTATCCTCTTCGTCTCCCCTCAGGTCGATCCCGAGATCCAGGAACTCGCCGACGGCCCCAGCCTCCCCACCCGCGGATCCGACGAGTTCCGTCCCTTCGTTCGCCGCCTTCCTGAGTTCAAGTTCTGGTGCGTTGTCTATTTACCTATATACGTATATATTTGATAATCAATTGAAGAAATCAGACTAATGTTATTCCCTTTTTGTCCTGCAAATGTAGGAAGTGTATTTGCTAGATCTCGATTTTTGTGTGTGTGTGTGTAAATTTTGGGTATCTTGACATATGCGAGATTGATTTGTGTGCATCTTGTGTTAAAAGATGTGGTTCTTCTCAATTTGAATCTCTGGGTCCGTTGCTTGTCCAGATTGTATTTGTTGACCTTTTTCCCGCTGCAGATTCTATGAGTAAAGCATACTGCATCGAAGTTTTTAATTTTTTTTGGGCTTATTGTCAATTAGAACTGTAAATAGAAATTAAAGTTTTTGAAAAATTGATGGGTGACGTCCTGCTGATTGAACACTTGATGTGATGAAGATAATCGGAAAGGAAATTGGTCACACTATAAAACTTGTGATTAACTACAAACCTATAAAAGTGAACCATAAATACATAGTGGCTCGATTTTAGCTGCTGTAATGTGCACTCGAGGTCACCCTGATATGGAGGAAAAAGGAGGAGAAAATGAATGCTTACAAGTAATTGAATATTTATAATGGTGAAATATCCCAAATCCCACGAGTCATTATTCTACGTCTTTCTACCGACAAATGGATGGATCTGGGATTTATTGTGGAACCGAGCAGAGAACCTGAATGTGGAGTTGGAATCTCAAAGATATAAATCCTTTGATTCCTTTCTGATGATCTTGTTTTGGTTTCTTTAACTTTTAAACATCCATATTCTTCCCCTATTTATGCCATATTTTTGTTGCATCTGCTTTTTCTGGGTATCTATTTTGGAAATTACCCTTGTAATACCTTTTTGATCGCACTCAAACCATCTTCTGATAATATTCTCAGGAAACCTTTTGGTGTGTTTGGGAAAGTGAGTTAGTGGGTTTTACTCTGGTCCAATAAGTTGAGCCCTAGTTTGTTAAAGAAATTTTTTAGCTAGTTCTAGTTCTTTGCCTGCTTAATTTTGGTCAATGTTCTGGGTCACGGTTGAAACGAGGTGTCTTTTGGTCAATGTTCTAGTTCTAGTTCTAGTTCTTTCTCACACCCCATTTCTGATGACAGAGTTGTCTTTTGTTATTTGAACCTCTAGGTCATTTGCCAACCTGCTATGCAATGCCTACACTTACCTTTCAAGTTTTAAAAGAATGATATTTGTTGTCTGTCAATCAGCATTGGAGCTAAAATCTGAGGGTAGAAATCAGAACTTGTTGGCCAGTTCCTATCATAAAATTTGATAATTATGATGGCAGGTATTCCATAACAAAAGCCTTTTGCGTTGCTCTTGTGCTGACATTCTTCAGTGCATTTGACGTGCCTGTATTTTGGCCAATTCTGTTGTTCTATTGGGTGGTGCTGGTTGTTTCAACGATGAAGAGGCAGATAATGCACATGGTCAGATACAAATATGTTCCCTTCTCCCTTGGCAAGCGGGTATTTGCAAAATTCTTCCACAGTATAGTTATTTGTTTTTGATGAATCATGTTACTCTGTTGGTATAACATCTGTAGTTATTGTGTCCTGGAGACTTTTAGAGTGATTCATGCCATTTTATTTCCCTCCTTGGGCTTTTTTTCAACATTTTTCAGCGGTACAGTGGAAAGAAAGTAGCTTCAACTGATGGTGCAGACGTCGTTACGGCATAAGGCTCCAGGTAGACTCAACCACATGATGCTGGAAACACATTTAGGTAATAAATTTGTTTAAAGGATTTTATGTTACATGAACTCTTCTAAATGTATAAAGTACCCGTGTCGGACACTTGACACTTGAATACGAGTATAAGATACGTGTTCGACATTTTTAGTGGCACATTCATCTATAAAACATATTTAGTAATTCGATTTTATTATAAAACTATGTATAAACTCCCATATTATATATGGAATGCTCAATGAAACCTTGTAATTGTGAACATTACTTGCCCAGGAAAATAAATAAAATATTTAAGTACAATGAATATTTTGCTGTGTCAAAGTGTTTTTGACATGAGAATTAGATGAATCTGACACTTAACGCATATCTGCACTCGACACCCATATTTGAGTTTATGTAACAATGATTACATTTTTTTTAAGGTGATAGGGTTTCTATAGATGTGCAGAATCAATTAATTCTGAGATGCTTGTCTGAAAATTTTCAGCTTTTATTTGCAAAATGCTCCTCAGGTTGTTTTTGGGATGATGATGAAGGTTTCTCCTTATGCCCCAATACTTGTTGCTAACTACTACTCCCTTTGGACCGGGAAAATAGTTATTCGATTCTGGCACTGTAAATGCAGATAGCATAAATGCCCTGTGCAGCTACCAACTATAGAGATCCTAATGCGTATCTGGAACTTTTTCTATTTGCTTCTTTCTACTTTCCTTCTTGGATATGTGGCCTTTCTTACAGAAGGTTGATTTTGGTTACCATTTGCATTCTATCAACAATGTTCTGTTAAATTTTAATAACGTTTTGACTGGGTAGGCCTTTTTTGTTCATGCCTTTTCAGGGTAATGGATTCTATCATTTGCTATACATCAATGTCTTACAGGTGTTTGATCATTGCTCCTATTTCCTACTGTTCGGTTCTAGGTGTTGTCCAAGTAATCCTGTTTGACAAACACTTGGTTCTTTGGACGTGGTCCCGTGATTTTTTTTATCCGATAAAGGTTTTTTTTTTTCCACGACAAAACCATATCAATTTTTCATAGTGTGCTTGTTTGTGTATCTCATTTGTGACACATCGATGCCGGCAAATAAAGACATTAATTGGGAATTTCACTTACAACTACTATCTGGCTTCAGTGGCTCGTCATTTTTACTAGCCCCTAGCATTTGGTAGTGTTTACTGTTTAGCCATTTGATGATGTTCAAGCAATATCACTAAATGAAGGGTTGGGATCAAAGAACATGCACCTAACAGATGTGATGTAAGAATGAAAATGCACAAATGGGAGGTGTTATTCGAATGTCCAATCAATCCTCGTGTAACTCCGTTTGGGATAATTTTGTGTTTTTTTTGTGCTTATTTTTGTTGCCTTTTCTATTTTTGTGTGTGCATCTTTCAGTTAAAATTTATTACTTTTTTGGATTGTCGCAATGAAAGGTATCGAAAAGGTGAAAAAAAACTCACTATTGACCAAAATGATCAAATATAAAATCTGGTTTATTGATTTTATTTTTATTTTTTAATAATATTTTGGTCAAAAAATTTTATTTGAGGGTAGTGAAAAGCGAATGGTTGTTTGACAAAATATGAAAAAAATTATTAAAAATAATAATAAATAAAATAAAATAAATAAATACGCTAGTATTTAAAAAGGGGACAGGGAAACTTATAATTGAGTGGGAGGGCCATGTCACGAATGTCCGTCCTGCCCTATTATTTGTAAATGTTAAGGCCTGACTTGCTACCATGTTTGTTTTTTTGTTTTTTTTTTTTGGCATTTTTAGTTAAACTGTAAAATTTTTTAAGAATAACATACGTTGTTTTGCCAAAAAAGAAAAAAGAAGTTAAAAAACTATAAAATAAATTAAAATACTAATTTTTAGGATCTCTTTCATTTTTTTGCCCCAAAGTAAAGTTCCTATTTTATTATAAAAATAATAATACTTACAACTTTTTTTTATTACCAATGCTACTTATATATAATTCTTAACAACAATGTTATAGGTATCAACTTATTCTATAAAATGAATATATCAAATGATGTTGTATAATTATAATCATAAAATTTAAATATAGTTAATGTGAGTTTTATTACATTAATATTTGTGGTTGTGCTATATTATTTGGGATGTTAAGTTAGTAAAATAAGTTAGTATCTCTAAATTCTTAATCACTTATAGAAATGTAACATTATTTAATTTGAACAAAAAATAAAAAAGTTATTTTTCTTGCCTAATTAATTAAAAAAAGTCAACTTAAGAATTAATTTATCACATAACCTATTTTAAGCTCAATTTATATTTTTTTTAGCTAAAAATAAAAAAAATATAAAAAAAATTCTAATTTAGTTGCCAAGCCCAATGCGCTTTAGGTTCCTCCAATGTGGTGGGTTTGCGGTTGCATCATTCCTACACTGGACTTCCGAATCTGGGCCAACACCCTCTACTGTTATTATTATTACTACTACTTTTAATAGTCATTCAGTATTGTTATTCACACTTAACCCATCACTCTCCTCTTCATCTCAATTGGGGCGGCAAACGGTGACACGTGTTATTATTGATAAATAAAAATATTTAATATATATTAAATAAATTATTGTTATTTGTTATTTATCTAATAAAAGTGAATTCATATTATTTTATTAAAATATTTTTTTAATAATAATATGACATAAATAAAATCATATAATACCTTAAAATTATTGAATAATTACTCATGAGAGGCCCCATGAAAAGATGTCCTAGGTAATGCTCTCACACTCATGTTATTGGTGGAGGACCAATGCTTTTTCCATTGAAATTCGAGCTTTTATCGTTTTTTTTTTCCATTGAAAATTAGCCACACCATTTCCTTCCTGGATGGTTTGGGTTGGGTTTAACTAAGCCATCCGAATTGAGCTATTATTCGTTAAATTTATTTTTTTAATAAATTGTACTTATTTCACAAAATAGATAAATTTATCTATATAATATTTATACTTATTTAACTTAACAGATAAATTTATCTATTTAATATTTATCAATGTTAAAAAGAAATGACAGATAAATTTATCTGTATACATTACATATAAATTTATCTGTTTGTATTAAATTTATCTGCATTGTAAGCAATTGAATCTCGTATGTTAAAAATTTTGTTAATGAACATTACGCGTTAAAATTTATTTTTTAAACTTTTAACTAAAAGTCCTCGATAAAAATATCAGTATTTGTGTCTGTTATTAGTTGGATTCTTATTATAGTTTTTAATTTTCCTTTTTTTTTTTGAAATTTGTGCTAGTTTATTGTCATATTTTTTACTTTTCACGCATAGGCTAAAATAATTTTTAAAAATTAGTTATTAAGTAGTTCCAGTTCAATCTTTTTTGCTTTTGTTTATTAATAGTTAATTCTTATTATAAATTCATATAAAATAAGCACACTAAATATCACGAATTTTGCTTATTTTTGTTTTTTTTTGAATTTTTTTTAACTTTTGACATTTTTTTTGTTTCATTTTTTTAAATCATCTCAATTAGATAAACTTAAAAAGTAAATTTTTTTAAGCAAAAAATAAAAAAATCAACTAAATACGAAAAAATAACATAAAATTAGGCTTATTGATTTATTTTAACTTATTTTTGTCTTTTTTGATTTTTTTAAATATTTTGATCAAAATCTTTTACTTTTTTTACTCGTCTCAATTAGAGAAGTATAAGAATATAATAATTTAAATAAATAATAAAAAAAGTCATTAAAAATAAAAATATATAATATTAAATAAACAAATAAGTAATTATCCCAAACAGAGCAAAGCAACAGGAGGGGAAGAGGGGTAAAAATAATTAAATGGTGAGATTTTTGCAACAGAGGTCAATATGGGCTTCGTATTGGGGGTTAATTCTGTGGGTTAAGATGATCGAGAGGTTTTCATTAACAATAATACTACATCCTTAGAAAATAATCCCATAAATTGTTCTAAATTTTAGATATATTGACGTGATTTATTCAATTAATGTATATTTCTACAAGAATAGAATTTTACGTTATTCAGCCAAGAGTTTTTAACTTATCTTATAAGGTGTACTATGCTTTTAATACTTCAAGAGATTTTTTTCCAAGCAAAAGAATAAAATTGTACGTGTCCCACAGTGAAAATCAAACAATTTCTTAGTACGAGTTTGGATAGAACGCTGATTTCTTCATTTGACGCTGTATGTAAAAATTGTAATTCGACCATGTGAACTCACATATTATGAGTAATACTGGGAGATATAATTCTATATTGTCTGATTAAAAGCTCTTAACTCATCTTATAAAATGTGACATGTTATGTTCTCGATTCATTAAAAAGTTTTTTCTAAGTTTAAAAAAAACCGTGTGCGCTGTGTGGCAAAAATTAAAAATTATTTTAGTACAAATTTTGGCAGAAGTGATGGTCCTTTCACCATACATCCAAGTGAATTCCATTAATCCATTTGGAATTATGGAACAATTTTATAAACTGTTTTTTGAGACTCTTTATCTTTTTTGTTTCACCAAACAGAAACCAAATACCTCATGATCACAGTGGAGACAAAATCCCCCTGACAAAGCCTGCGGCTGGGGCTGAAGGAAAAATTACTGGGTGCAGAGGTGATATTGCCACATTTTGACGTGGGTAACACATTTGTGTGATTTTTATATAAATGTACGAGGGATTCATCATACAAATTGGTGGTCCAAATCAAAAATCAAAAGATAGCAACCAATTAATTACCTGGGGACGATGGGGCAAGGTTTTGGTGCATCGCGAACCCAAAAAGTCAATCAAAACTTGAGGGGACCACCAATTCGTTATCGTGTCAGGTCTGCTGAGAGCAACTTTAAAAGATTTTTTTGAATAGAATTTGTGAATTATTTTGACTGGTTTTTATTATATTTAAATTTTCAATAATTTTTTAGAAGGTATCTATGAACAATTTAATATTTTTTACGAATAAATTTTTTAATAAATATTATAATAAGAACAATTTAAACTATTAATATTAATCTACTCTAGAGGTAAGTTAAATTTAGTTAGTCAAAATATTTGACCTTTGAAAGAGTTTGTTAGAGTGATAATTACTCAAAACTCCAATTCTTTGACATTTAGACCTTAATTCTCTTTTAAACATTTAAGTATTTAGGTCTAAAATTTTTAAGAATTAAGATTCTTTAATTCAATGCTAAGTATTTTTATGGACAAAATTGTCTTAGCTTGTATTTGGACTTTTTTTCTTTTTTTTTTTTACAAATTTTTTTCGTCTTTAGTAAATTTTTTTCAATATTAGCTTAAATGGGTGTATTTTTTAAATTTCTCTCGTCATGAGAAAATAAAAAAGTAAATTTTTTTATTAAAATCTAAAAAAGTTCACAAGACGGAAAAAAACCAACTTAAGTATGCCTTTTTGCTTTTTTTTTTTTTAATTATTTTTGTATTTAGTGATTTTTTTTCAAATTTGGACGTCACGGACATACTTTTTAGAATTCTTTAATCACATGTAACCAAAAAAATAAAAAATTTAAATGAAAATATAAAAAAAATTGAGAAAAAACAAAAAAAAACTTTGAAAAAAAGCCATTTGGCTTTTTAGTCTAAATATAGGCTTACTTACTTACACACTTTTCTAATTATTTAGTATGCATTCTTTGTCACCTCATCACTACTTTTAACTTTGGCTGTCGCTAATGATTGTTTTCTGATGAGCAATTGTTTTCGAACAACTTTTTGATAATAGTTTTTTGAAAAAATTTTGCGACACACAAAACAACTAAATTTTACTATTCAATATATTCAAACAATGAAACTTATCTATGATCTCTTCAGCAGTAGCCACATTAAACAGATAAAATTTCACTATTAATTGTATTCAAATAATAAAATTTATCTATATTAACTCTAATACTAACTACATAAATCTCATCACTAATACCATTCACATAATAACATTTATCTATGTTCGAAGAGTGAATTCTATAATTTTGTCCCTGTATTTTCTCTATAAGCAAACGCAAAGTAAAAAGGTAAAACTTGAGGTGAAGATTCCTAAATTTTCACATCAATTATTATGGAGTTTTACTACATGTATATTACCGGACACAAATTTGCATACACTCTTTTCATATGGAATGGATCTTGTACAATTGTGAAACTCACTCCATATAAAAAGACTGTGTGTTCAATTTTACGTTCAAATCCATGCACCTACCATTTTTCATTACCACAAAATAATATCTTCCTCACAGTTTCTCAGTGAACAGATGGTCCATGTACATACTCATGAATCCAAGTAGACATTTCTGCTGACAAAAAAAATCTCAATTGCAAAGTAATCCGGGATCTAAAATTAGATACTACCATTTTCCAAGTTT
>JAOTRH010000022.1:3629545-3650437 GCA_034768845.1 Heliamphora exappendiculata | reverse complement strand
ATATGAATCCTATGTTTCATCTAGAGTTAAAGAAATTCATTATAAAGGCTGAATTGAAGGCCAAAAAATGTAACGAGAAGCTCAGTTTGAAATTATGAAATAAAATACATTATACATACTCAAAAAAAAAAATCAAAGAATATAAGAGAGATGCACAATTTGATATTAGTAATAGAGAGAGTTCCTGTAATTCTTATTGATTATAATGAATTATTTCTCTTTCTCTTTGAACTCAAGCATCTTGTCAAACCACTTATATTTATGTGTACTTGATTATTCATATTCTCTATTATTTTGTAAGAATTAAAATCAATAGTGTGCTGCACAACAGAGATGACCAAGTAATTTGAGTACAAAATAAATTTATATTGATTACATTAAAGATGAAAGTTAACCTCTATTTATCCAAATTTAAATTTGATATTAATATAATTTGATGATTTCTCTATTATACAAGTATCTTGATTAGAATAACACAAAAATCACGAATAAAGTGATATACTCAACAAAACTTATGTGTATAAACACAATGGTGAACTTCTATAAATTTATGTTAAAAATAAAATAGAATTCTTAAATGTTTTTAAGTATTATTAGAAGACATCTAATTTAGGGCAAATTATACTAATCAGGTTTCGATTAAATACATTAAATTCACACTATTAGAATAATTATATTGTTATCTTTTGGTGTTAATTTTGTATTCCACACCGTTAGTTAACTAACGGTTAAACAATAAAATTTAAACGGAATAAATTTTTTTCCCAATTTTACCCCTGCGCACACAGCAAAGGTATAAGATACAAAGGTTTATATTTTGCTTTATATTTTATTTAATTTTTGAATATATTTTTATAATTAGATCCGTTCATTACGTAGATTTCGTCGAGTTTATTATTTATATAAAAATTTAGGGATCCGATACTTGTAACTAAATGATCGCATAATATTGATTTATGAATAAATAAATAAAAATAATAATTTTTAAAAAAATTGTTAAATAAATATTATTCAATCACATAATTACAAGTATTGAATCAATTTTAATTTTTATGTGAATAACAAACTCGACGAACTCTACGTAATAAACGAATCTAATCATATAATTATATTTAAAAATTAAATAAAAAATAATGCAAAGTTACATAACTCTCTCTCTATTGTGGGTCTCTCTCTCTTTCCCCCCACAATCTGTTTCTCTCTCTCTCTCTCTCACCCTCGGTCGCTCTCCCTCTCCCCAGCTGCGACACCACCGCCGATGACACCGCCGCCGGCGCCTCCTCCGGCGACTTCCACCGCCGATCTCTCTCTCTTTATCTCTCTCTGTCATCTCTCTCTCCTCTATATGTATATGTGTATATAATACTCTCTCCCTCTCCATCTCCCCTGTGTATCTCTCTGTCCCTCTCTCTCACCACGCCACCGCCGCACACACCATCACCGTCGCACGCACCATCACCGCCGAGAGAGAGAGAGAGAGGGAGAGAGATTGGGGGCGCTGGGAAGAGAGAGAGAGAGAGAGAGAGAGAGAGAGAGATTGGGGGAAGAGAGAGATGGGGAGGGGTGTTTTTGTCTTTTAATTTTTTTGTTAACTCCGTTCAAAATTAATTAGGAAATGACAATGTAATTATTTTAATCGTACGTATTTAATTGTATTTAACTGAAATATATATTCTTTAATTTATGCATAAAGTGAAATATTTAATCAAAATTACATATAAAAATAGTCTAAAATATCTAAAATGCCTAAAGTTTTATTATTATTTTTATATTTTTGTTATACATTATTCAATAACTACTATATGTACTTCCACTGAAAATATAAAAATAAAAATAGCTATAGTATTTTTCTTTTTTTATATTATCTCTTATTATTCTGTTCGTACTCTATTAAAAAAAATACCTACATTTGCACCTACATTTTATGTTTTTTCTCCAATAAATTATTTTATTGTGACCCTCAATAAAATTAATTATATTATTTTTTTTAAATTTTATTTTCTCTCTTTTTATTCGGTCTTCTCTTTTTCCTTGAACTTGAAAAAATATATAAGTGTTTAAATTTATACATTATAAGTTTCTGCACGTACTTATGAATGTTTAATTTTGTTTTTATCCATTGTGCTTGATTGTGAAAAAGATAAAAAAGAAAAGAATCTCATTATGCTTGAAGTTGTGCAACTAGTGCGTTAATTTATGGATACCATTTTTTTAATCAAAAATTAGTGAATAATTTAATTTATAGATTATTTATTATTTTTTATTAAATATAATATTTTTAAATGAGTAAGTCTATTCTCATAAAAATTTTAACGCGCAAGATACTCTATTGATGCGTATATAATTTTTTAGAACAAAAATATTCTATATACAAATAAATTTATCTGTCTTATTGTAAGTACGTATAAATATCACATATAAATTTATCTATTTTATTGTTAGTACACATATAAATAACACAAATAAATTTATCTGTATATTTCAAAACATATATAAAGAATACATATAAATTTATCTATTTTATTGAAAGCACGTGAAAAGTGTTATGATTAAACATATAAATTTATTTATCTTATTCTAAACACGTATAAATAGTACAGATAAATTTATCTGTATTTTTTCAAAACATGTATAAAGAACATAAATAAATTTATCTGTCTTTTATTGAAAATACGTGTAAAGAACACAAATAAATTTATCTGTTTTTATTGAAAGCACGTATAAAGAATACATATATAAAAAACTCAAATAAATTATCTATTTGCATTATCTGTATTAATATGCAAATAGTTAAATTTATCTGTTTACATATCAAATAGATGAATATTAAATAAATAAATTTATCTATTTATTATGCAAAACAGATATACTTATCTGTTGCTGGGTATTTTTAGGAGAAATCATGCAGTTGGATCTTGCATGTTAAAATTTTTATTTATGAATTTTGCACGTTAAAACTTATTTTTTTAAACATTTAATTAAAATCCCATTTTTTAAACTTAATTACCCTCCTCAAAGTTGAAAGTTCTGGTTTGCGTATATTATTTTTGAACGATAAAAAATGAAAGATTAGTAATTCTGTCACTATTTTTTTCTTAGTTCCCATTAGGGCGTAAAAATGGTCCATGCTCTGAGGCCGGCCTCAACCCGTTAATATAGCAGTCCAGGGCCGGACTCGTCTGAGCTCAAAGAGTAGTGTGCAGAGCTAAAACTTTATATGTAGAACTCGTGAACCAACTCGAGGTTTGACCTAGGACCCAATTCAAATTTTACTATTAAGGCCCAAAAGATAACTCAGCCTAAAGTCTGACCAGAAATGTCTTAAGGACTAATTTGACCCGCAGCACGGACTAACCAACGATCAGAATAACGTCTACTCTACTCTTTGAATGTGGCCAACCGAGATTGACTAAACTTCAATCAAACAGCTAGCATTTTATAGCCATTGGGTGGCCTAGCCCGACCCCCACAACCGTCAGAATAATTTTTTTCAAAACTTCATAACATCCATATAAATACGCCCTTAAACTTATTTATATTCTATTACTCTCCAATCTCAATTCTCAAACTCTCAATACTTTAATTCTAAGTTAGACTAATTAATTTAATCTAATTTAAAGATTTCTAAAGGCTCTACTGTTCTCTGTCAAAATTCAAGAATCAAGTATTCAAGAATCAAAATTAAGACCAAAATTCAACAACATTAAGAATGAAGATCAAAGTTCTACAAATTAAGATCGAGAATTAAATAGCCATCCAGTTAGATTTAATTTTTACATTTTAAATTATCTCTAATTACATAATATTTTCTTGTAAAATTTCTTAGGTAGTATTATTATTATTATTATAAGAAAATAATATTCATTTTAAAATTTTAGTTTACCACTATCATAAAAATCTAAATATAATATTATAAAAAATATCTATTATTTTTTCTAACTTATATTTTTTTCTATTCAAAAATAATATTCTACTCTTTTTTTTTTTTGTAATTTGCATTCTTTTTTTAATGGATCCTAATAATCCAACTTATATTAGTGTAAATAATTATATATATTATCCTAGTGGTAGGTAGTTGTAATGGTAATCCACCTAGTGTTGTAGTATCATTTCTTACTATTTATATACCATCAGTATCAAATAATAAAAAAGTTTTCAACATAAAAAATAATTTCAAAAGAATAGTAGAAACCAATTATAATATATGGCATTATAATTATTAAAATAAAATATAAAATTTATAATAAATTACTTAATGATAACATAACGTGAGCTATTAGTTATTTATATAGATATGTCGATATACGCATTAAAAATTAACCTCTCAATTTTAATTAACAAATACAAATAAGTAAGGGTGCAATGACTAACATAGCTAATCTTTTTTATGATTCTCTACCGACGCAAGGCATGATAGTTAATTATATAGTTATATGTAAATATTCTTTTACAATGAGTGAAAAATCTTAATTTGCCGAATTAGCATAAGCCGCATTAATATTTTTCTAGCAAAGCTACTAAAGATTAAAAAAATTAAAAAAATCCAAACTGAATTGAGAAATTTCATAAGAAATATAAAAGGTAAAATTAGTTTAACTTCTAATTTATGGATATCACGACACGGTTTAGAATACTAATATATTACTGCATATTTTATAAATAATTAATAAAATTTAAATAAAAAATTATATCATTTAAATTCATACAACTTTTTCATAATAAAATATTTTTTAATACTTTAAAAAATATTTCTTATAGGCTAGATGTGCATGTTGAGCACTTTTTCCATCACCGAATTCCCTCTGTGCATATTGATGTTGAAAAAATGGCTTTTAAAGCTTTTTTAAAGCTTATTTTTTATAATCATTGAGTAATTTTAGATTGAGATTCACATTATATTTAATATTGATGTGTGAAAGTAATTAGTGTAATTACATGTGAACTATAAAATGTATGTAATTATTTTGAAAAAATTATTTTTTTGCAGTAAATGATATTTAACTCCAAAGACAACAGCTTAAAGTTAAAAAAATTGAGTTTGAAAACCTTGTCTCACGTTACTTGGGAGATGGAAAGTTAAGAAGTATATAAGACTTAAGTTGGATTTGGGTTTAGGTCTCAATGGGTACCAAGTTTTGTGAATACGGAGGACCTACTCAAGTGTGGGTTCGGGTCTAACCCAACCACACACCTGCACGCCGTCGTCGCTGTCCGTCCGACTGGTCGAGTTCGGATCGTGGGTTGCGGGCTCTTGGGTCGGTCTATCTTTAATTTTTGGACCAAATTTATTTTAATAATTAATTATTTTAATTATTTTAATAATTAAATTATTTAATTAATTTTTCCTCCTATTCTTTTCGTTAAGAATTGCGGTTCAAGTTTGTTTCAACGGTTATTTTTTTTAAAAGAACATTCACACCAGTTCGGGTGTGACTGAACTGGAAAACGATGCAGCTCGCAATAATAATTAAATTATTTAATTAATTTTTTCTACGACTATTTTTGTTAAGAACCGCGGCTCATGTTTACTTCAATGGTTATTTTTTTAAATTAATATTTCTTTAATTAAATTATTAAATTATTTAATTAATTTTTTCTCCGATTCTTTCCGTTAAGAACCGCAATTCAAGTTTGCTTCGAGTGTGACCGAACCAGCAAATGGTGCAACTCGTAATAATAATTAAATTATTTAATTAATTTTTCCTCTGATTCTTTCCGTTAAAAATCGCAATTTAGGTTTGCTTGAACGATTATTTTTTTTAAAAGAGCCTTCACACCAATTCGGGTGTGATCGAACCGGCAAACGGTGCAACTCGCACCTGTTTGACAATGGCAAAAAGCCACTTCCACTGCCTATTTAAAGACTATCCCTTCTCCGGTTCAAATTAATCATTCTCCAGACTTCTCCTTTCTTTCTCGTCATTTTGCTTAGTTATAGAGAGAGTTTTAGGTGTTTTTGTTTCATTGTGTGTACAAGAAGCAGTGATTCTACTGCACACGTGATTGTTTTATCTTGTGAAGCAAACGTTCAAATTTTGCAAATACCGAGGTAAGGCCAAATTTTGTCTTAAGAACACGACGTCAAATACTGGACTTAATCAATCATCTGTCTTCTTTTCCCAATACAACAATATTGTAAGAATTTTTGGTTATGTACATTCTGTTTGCAGGATTGCTATACTATTTTTCAGTTTTAATCATTACTGCTTTTGTCCTTTTTAAAATTCAAAAGTTCATTACATTATATATAATCTGTTTGTTTAATAAAAATATGTATATATATATTCTGTTTATATCACATAAGTTTTACACCATTTTACTTAGAAACCCATTTTCTTTTAATATTACTGTTGTAGGTGGGTCATCGCCTATTAACATATATTTTTTAAATAAATACATAAATAATTATGGATCAAGCCATTATGACAGATAGCTTGAGTAAGCCAATATTAAGAACAAGGATAAAAGAAAGTCAATGCGAAACTTCTCAATATAAATACGACACCCGACCTACTCGGGTACAGTAGAGCTACTCGGTAGAGTTACTCGGGTGCAGTAGAGCAACTCGGGCAGTGTTACTCGGGTACAGTAGAGTTACTAGGGTAGACCTATCATGTGTAATACTTCTACTCATAATTTGAGTCACTCATGACTCGAGCTACTTACCCCGTCAGTAGCTTGTGTACAATAATTTTTCTCATAACACGAATCACTCATGACTCGAGCTACTCACCCCTCCAGTAGCCCGTGTGCGATACTTCTGTTCATAACTCGAGTCACTCATGACCCGAGCTACTCTGGTATTTTTTCACTTAACCAGTGTCAACTACTCTAACCCAGGTACTCGGGTGATGATATAAACTACTTATTCCACCAGTGACTCGAATTATTGGGGATCCGAGCTGCTGGGACCCCCTATAACTCGGCCAACTAATATCGTTGTTCATCATGCAGAGGCAGAAGACATTCCATAGCACAGACTATGAAGCGTAGCCCTAACTACGAATGAAGACCTTCCATAACACAGACTATGAAGCGTAGTCCTGACTACGATGAATACCCTCCATAGCACAGACAATGAAGCATAGCCCTGACTACGACAGTAGCCCTAACTACTTGCCATGGCACAGACCATGAAAACACCACAGACTGTATTATTACCATGGTACAGACCAAAAAGACAGTATAGACTATATTATTGTCATGGCACAGACCATAAAGATAGCACAGACTGTATTATTACCACGACACAGGTCATAAAGACAGCACAGACTATAACGTAGCTCTGACTACCTAATCGTGATGATATAGCACCGACTATGTGACTCAGCACAGACTGAACAGCCAAGATATAGCACAGATTATATGATTATAGATTACTTTGAGAATCGAAAGACTGTCCTAGAGACAATGAAGACAATGGCAGTACAATCCTGTACGGGACGTTGGGAGAAATACGACTTGGTGGCTAAGAAAAGAATTTGTCGAGTCATACAGACCCTCCCACTCGATTCACTCGAGTGACCCCCGAGTCACTCGACCCGAGTGGGTCAAGTACTTAACCCGAGCGGGTCGGGTGCCCATTGGGCATCTGTTGGCCGACCTAGTTGAGTCGGAGTAGAACACCGCTTAGCTGATTATCGAATAAAATCTCTTAATTCTCTGCTATCGCCTCTCATGATTTGATTCGATCTCTTGAAAGAGTCCTATCCAAACTCCAACACGGCTTCTCTGAGTGCTATAAATAGGAGGGATAACTAGACTTTCAAAAAAAATGAGATTTTGATGATCATATACATTGTTCATACTACCAGTACTCCATACTCAATTAGCTTTCTCCTTCATCCAACCTTATCTCTCTCCATTCTGTATTTCTGACTACTTTGCATATTTTACCTCTCCATTATTGTTTATTATTTGTCTATTCTAAAAGAGCCCTACATTATTTGGCGACTCTGTTGGGGAGATGAATTTGTGAATGGTCAGTACACGAAGCGGACTACATACGACACCAAGAGCAACCATGTCAGAGGAACATTCTCACAGTAATGAGCATAACCACGCGCCCACAGCAATGCAGCAAGATCACAGTGACAATCGCGATGATCTATTCTTAGATGCACTACAATGCATCCAGGACGGCTGAACCAGTATTCTGAATGCAATAACAGGGCTGATGAATTCCATCCTTGCTGTAGTGGCAAACGCCAATCGGGCGGATGGACCAGTTGAGAAGATACCCGCGAAAGGAGCGCTTGTAGACCCACAGATGACCTCAGTGGGTCAGCAGCCACCCACAAAACAAATTCAGGCTCTAGTCCAAGTGACTCCAGTGACAATACAAGGATCAGCCCAACCAGGTCCTTTCATGCCAAGAACCCAGGCCGAGTTTGCTATGATCGTGGATGTCCAAGCAATGTTTCAGCATGAGAGAATGAAGAGACAATTGCCATCTTTACTAGATCCGAATATACAGCTACCTTATCCGTTGTATCTGTTAAGGGTGCCCTACCCCGAAGGGTACATAGCCCAAAAGTTCATAAAGTTCGATAGAAGAAAGAGAAACGCTAGAGAGCACATAGTCAGGTTTGTCGAAACTTTGAGGGCATATGGAGGAGAACGTATACTGCACTTGTAGGGGTTCTCAAAGTCCCCAACGGATAGGGCGTACAGTTGGGATGTCAATGTTGCACCAGGTTCGGTTATCACCTGGGAAGATATGGTCAACAAGTTCCACACAAAGTTCTTCCAAGTACATGAGAAAGTAACAACGCTCGCATTGATTCAAGAGACGCAAAGGCTGGGAGATGACTTGCTCGAGTATGTCAAAAAGTTCCAAGATGTAGCTGTTAAATTTCATGACCCGAGTAGTGAGTCCCACCTTCTGTAGATGTGTGTTCAGGGGATTTTACGAGAGTACAGAGCTCATATCATTAATCTTAACTTATCCACTTTCTCAGGCCTGATTGAAGCGGCCCGAAACCTCTATAATACTATCAAGTCGCTAGTCAAACCGAGCTTCTTCCACACTGCCTAATTTGTTTTATCAATTGAGATTGAAATACGATCACATGAGTATTAAGGTGGATAAAATAATAAGAAAGTATTCACCTTTATGTGCTCCCAATGTCAGTGAATTAGTTAGGGTAAATGTGTATGACCGGAGGTTAGATGAAAATAATAGCCTGCAGGATTATTTTGTATTTCCTATAGATTGTTAGTGTGAGTTAATTTATTATGAGCATGGATATTGTTCTATTAATGATAAACAGGCCCCATGGGTGGTCAAGTACCGTCTGAAAGAATCTATGACTTGAGCTACTCACCTCTTCAGTAGCTCATGTACAATACTTTTGCTCATAACATAAGTCACTTATGACTCGAGTTACTCACCCCTCTAGTAGCTCGAGTGCAATACTTTTACTCATAACTCAAGTCACTCATGACCCGAGCTGCTCGGGTATTCTTCCACTTAACCAGTGTCAACTACTCTAACCCAAGTACTCAGGTGATGACATAAACTACTTATTCCACTGGTGACTCGAATTATTGGGGATCTGAGCTGTGGGACCCCTATAACTCAGCTAACTAATATCGATATTCATCATGCAGAGGAAGAAGACAATCTATAGTACAGACTATGAAGCGTAGCCCTGACTACGAATGAAGACCTTCCATAGCATAGACTATGAAGTATAGCCCTGACTACGATGAAGACCTTCCATAGCACAGACTATGAAGCGTAGCCCTGACTACGACAGTAGCCCTAACTACTTGCCATGGCATAGACCATGAAGACAGCACAGACTGCATTATTGCCATGGCACAGACTATGAAGACAGCACAGACTGTATTATTACCACGACACGGGTCGTGAAGACAGCACAGACTGTAACGTAGCTCGACTACCTAATCGTGATGATATAGCACCGACTATGTGGCTCAGCACAGACTGAACAGTCAAGATATAGCACAGATTACATGATTATAGATTTCTTTGAGAATCGAAAGACTGTCCCAGAGACAATGAAGACAATGGCAGTACAATTCTGCACGGGGCGTTGGGAGACATGTGGCTTGGTGGCTAAGGAAAAGATTTGTTGAGTCATACAGACCCTCCCACTCGAGTCACTCGTGTGACTCCCCGAGTCACTCGACCTGAGTGGGTCAGGTACTTAACCCGAGCGGGTCGGGTGCCCGTGGGGCTTCTGTTGGCAGACCTAGTTGAGTTGGAGTAGAACACTACTTGGTTGATTATCGGATAGAATCTCTTGATTCTCTGCTATTGCCTCTCATGATCCGATTCGATCTCTTGAAAGAGCCCTATCCGAACTCCAACACGGCTCCTCTGAGTGCTATAAATAGGAGGGATGAGTAGACTTTCGAAAAAAATGAGATTTTGAAGATCAGATACATTGTTCAAACTGCCAGTACTCCATGTTCAATTAGCCTTCTTCTTCACGCAACCTTATCCTCTCCGTTCTGTGTTTCTGACTACTTTACATATTTCACCTCTCTATTATTGTTTATTTTTTTTCTATTCTAAAAGAACCCTACAACTGTTTTTTTTTAAACAATTTGTCCAACAATCTTATGGCAAAATTCTTCATTTATTATTTTTGTTCCTCGGTTTATAATTTTTTTTGCTTCTATAAATTGGTTTTAATTTTGTAAATTAAAGTCCTTTTTTATAATTAGGTTATGTACACGGTTAATTAGTTTCTAGTCACCGTTGCTGTTAGCATAAATAGTTCTTTATGCTTGAATCAGTTTTGTTTCTCTATACATATCTTAAAGAACACAGATAAATTTATCTGTATATTTTCAAAACATGTATAAATAACACAGATAAATTTATCTTTTTTTTATTGAAAGCATGTATAAAGAATACGGATAAATTTATCAATCCTATTGAAAGCATGTATAAAGAATGCAAATAAATTTATCTGTACCTTTTCAAAATATATATAAAGAATATAAATAAATTTATCTGTTTGCATTATCTGTATTGATATGAAAACGGATAAATTTATCTATTAGGCATAAATAAGAAAACAAATAAATTTATTTGTTTGTATTATTTGTGTTGATATGTAAACAGATAAATTTATCTGTTATGCATAAATATACACACAGATAAATTTATCTGTTTACATATTAAACAAATGAATGCAAAACAGATAAATTTATCTGTTTGCAGGATATTATTTGGAGAAATCACGTAATTGAATCTTGCGTGTTAAAATTTTTTTTTTTTTTTTTCGACTTTTGGATGAAATCTCATTTTTGGAACTTATAGATAAGATTTTAGTTATGTTTACGCAGTATTTAACAATTTCATAAATTGGCACAACTAGATCAATAATTGCCCGCTAAAATTGAGATTAGGCAACAATCTTGACTTTCTATAAATCTGTTTGCAAGAAATAGATGGAGACTACGATAAATTCTAGTGATTGATTGTTTTTATTATCGGTTTTTGTCTTCTTTTTTTTTTTGCGTAGAGATTTAACTTTTTCCACTGTGAGGGCTTTTTCCTTCTTGCGAGAAGGCTTTTCACTTTTCCTTTGAAAGAGGGTCTTGTTATGTCTAATGTGCCTTTTTTATTGATTTTATGTTAAATTTGCAATGTTTTTAAGTCTTCAAACATTTTCTAATTACAAAATAAAAAAATAAAAAATGCTATTTAACAGCTTGAGAAAGGAAATCCATAAACTCCGGGTTTGTCTCAAAGCTTCAAATTCTCCACCAAAAAAAAAAAAAAATTAGAGTCCAACAGTTCCTGCATACTCATTGAAATAGTGAATAAGCAATTTACATCCTTAGGGAAGATATCAACTTCTCTTCAAGACGGTATGCACAGCACCCTGTTTGCAGACACAAGTTTAATTCTTGAAAATATTTTTATGACTAGATCTTCCTTTTTATGACTAGATGTTCCTTCATTAAGCAGATGACTAGATCTCCCTTCATTTCATTAAACAGCTCCATTACATAGAGTTCGTTAAATTTGTTATTTATTTAATTTTAAAAAAAAATTATAGTTACTCTTCTTTTCTTATGATCAAATTCTTTCATTAAATTAATTTAATTCATACAACTATGTCACCGGATAATTTTTTTTAAAAAAAATGAATTGTAATTATAATTTTTTTTTTAAGAAGTTCAAAAATCAACAATTCTAGTGTGATTTTTTTCACACAATTTCAATTATAAAAATATATTTAAAAATCAAATTATAAATCATGCATAAACCTTCCCATTTCTTCAAATTCATATCTATACTCACAAACCCAATCTTGGATATGAGTATAAAGTCGAACCCACTATTTGATGGGTCAGGAATAGACAGAAAATCAAGCATTTGTATAAAATAAAAAATTTTAAAAAAAAACTTTTTAAAGAAGAAAAAGAAAAATTGACACGCCACAATTTCAATGCTGGAAAGAAAAATTGACTCCAGAGAAGTTGAACTCCACATAGAAAACGCTATATATTTCAAATCTTTCATCGGTTTGGGCCTACAGTAACTGAACCACTTCAAAAGCCTTCGATATAAAGATTTGTTCCAACTGAAGATTGGATAAAGATGAAGGGCCATAGGCAACAAGAAGATTAGCAATTGGAATCAAGAAGCCAACAAATGCTATTACCATCGAAGGAAGTACAGGCAATACGGTGAGAATAAACCAGTTCATGAAGGCCACTCTTAAACGATGACTTTAATTTAAAGCAGTATATACATAATCAGCAGAAACTGGAAACTTGACAACAATAATCTGTTTGATGTTTCAGGTGTAATTAAGCAGAGCATTCTATACACAAATAAGCATCAGAATGGTCATTGATTGACCATCTATCCGGAGGAAATGAGGTACAATGAATAATAAGACCGAGGATACTATTTGAGCATACACTATTATTAACCTTTTCACCCTCCTGGACTGGCTTCCTCGTCCGCCGCTCAAAAGCCCTCCAAAGCTTCTTAACCACTGCTCCTCATCCCGTTGTTCACGTAGGCCCGCCGAGCCTTCGCCTGAATGGGCCTCATTGCCTTCACCCACAACGGGTTGTCCTTGCTCTGTTTCATTGAAGAATGCAGGTAATTAAGGACATGCCTTTAGTAGAAACTGCATAATGTCAAATGAAGATGACAAAATCAGAATTCTTACCATTAAGCAGGTGCCTGAGTCAACGTTACACACTGGGTACTGGTGGGGGCAGCAACTGTAATGGTCATCACAGCAGGTGGCACCCTCGAGCGGGCAGCATCCCCAAGCAAAGCAATAGTTGGAGTATTCGTAGACACAGCAGCAGGTGCTGCTCTCGGGACAAGTGTAGTACTCGTCACAAACAGTTGGTGGCCTTATTGGAGATGGAGGGGAGGGGCCGGGGTTTGGGGGATTTTGACCAATCTTGATAGGGTAAGAGGCCTCCATTGCAATCCCGCATTTGCCTGTGGGACGAGCTACGTTGCGCTCCATCCTAATGTACCCATTCTCTCCCCAGCTTTCACCCCACGAGTTCTTCACAATCCAATAGTCCACACCATTGTCCGTGCCATATCCAACAGCAGTAACACCGTGATCTAGTGCTGTTGTGCATTTTCCCGTGTATACACCCTGAACAGATACGGCGAATGAGAAAGAATTCAATGCGAACCAATAAATTTTCTCATAAAAGCCATTGGTGTTAGAGTTACAGAAAACTCTAACACAAAATCTATGACAGATGAATAAAAAAAGAAAAAAGAAAAAATAACAAAACAAAAGAGCAACAAACACAAAATTTGCATAATTCTTCCAACTAGGACAAAAAAGTGTACAGCTGCTGCGCTGCCCCCAACAAATCCTCACAAGCTCCCTGCAGAGTTAGATGCGCAAACACATGGCTTCGATATACAGTACTTATCAAACTCCGTATAATTTAACAAATTGATTCGTAAAATGAACTTCCCAGGCAAGAAATAGTTGTGTTGAGTTGCACAAGAATATCATATTCAGCTACGAATAATACATATACTATATGAACCACCATGCTCATAAGTACAGGGGGGCCACACCAACAGTTGGTATGTGCCCACTACATAATTGTCAAATTGTGAATTGAATTGTGAATTAAAATCTTGATTTTGTAAATCGTGAATTGAATCGAATAGAGACTCGTAATATTTAGTATGAACTATAAGTATAATGTTAAACAAATAAAATAAATAACATTAATATTGACACAAATTATACAACCCATTATAAGATTTAAAAAAAAATTATAGTGTATTATTTTTTCAAATTCATAAAATAAATCAAAAAATCTCAAAATAAGTAAAATAATAGAAATGAGAGTGAAAACTCTTTCGATTGAACATAATACACTTTCAAACATGTCTTCTGTGCTTATTGTATAAAAATAATATTGTGTAATCGTTGAATCTAGTTAATCTAACCCATATTATATTAAATTATGATTGTTTGCCAAAATAATAATAGAAAATCATCTTTCAAATTCTTACAAAATATTTTTTCATCAATTTTCATATAAATTGAATTTGTCTTATTTATATTATATTCTCTCATCACCAAATGAGTAACAAATTATGCAATATTTATAATAAATGCAGTAAATTGTATTATAGTATTTTCAAAATAAAAAAAAATGACAAGAGATAAAAATTTGTCGAATATAATAATTTTAAAAATTATATGAATCGTAAACTAAAAAGCATAGATACGGAAACGGGATACGGGATACAGATACAATACGTATATAGCGATACGACAAAATTAAAAACAAAAAAATATACGAATACTATTAGGATACGTTTATAAAAAAATTATTTTTTATAATTTGTAGTATTATATTATTTATAAAACTAAACTAAAAGCAAGAGTTATTGATTTTATTCTTATTTTAAAATGTTCAATAACTATCAAAGTCAAGAATAATTAAATAAGTAATAAATAAAAAAGATTTCATTAAGTATAAAAATATCTAAGATGATAGTACAATTATAACAATAAAATTAAAAGATCAACAAAATAAAAAAAATAATTTAAAAAAATTGAAATGTATCTAAAAAGTATCCCACCCGTATCCTGTGAGTATCCCCGTATCCTGTGCGTATTCCCCCATATCCCGGACAGATCTAAAACGTATCCAAAATTGAAAAAATAAAAATTTATTTTTGGATACTTCTCAGGCGTATCCGATATGTATCCTCGCGTATCGGGCGAGTATCGATATTCGATACGTATTTGATACGCGTACGGCACTATTTTTGAAGTATATGTACTTCATAGATCGTAAATAATGAATTGACTCAGGAATCAAACCACGAATTGTAAGATCCGTCACGATTATATCACAAAATAGATTTATTCATAGATTTGCATCGATTTATGCATGAATCGTGAACTGAATCGTAAATCTTAATATTCTGAAAACTATAGCTAGTGTACTTGTGAATATACAGTGTGAAAATGCTCTGTCATTAGCGATTTTCATGGTAAATTAATGGAACAACTACAATTTTCTAAAGATGCAGCCTCAATATAAAGAATCTATGATCATTTTAAATTAAAAAATTCCAAACAAACGGAGAGATAAATCTTACCGATTCATAGAATTGGAATGCCATGCTAGAGGCTTCAATGGCAACACTCACAGGCTGATTCGCCACAGCCTTCTTCAATGCCCCCTCGTTGTTTTCGGGAACATCCTCATAATCATCAATGGTAACAACCTTGGCATTTTTCTGCATAAATAGTTAATTACCAAAGAATGAGATGATAAATTCTCCAATTACATCTTTTGTTTGAATCATTCTTTAGGCCTTTCCCAAAGAATAAAAAAAAAACAAAGTACCAACCCTGTATTGGTCGCATCTATCATCATTAGCTTGATAGGGGTAGTCTTCCTCAGAGTCAATACCGCCATTGTTGATGATGAACTCGAAGGCGTAGTCCATGAGACCGCCATTGCATCCTTCGTTATACGATGTATCGCAATCCACAAGTTCTTGTTCTGATAGCGAGATCAAATTCCCGGTAACTATTTGGTTGATTCCTTCCACAGCAGCAATTGTTGAAAAAGCCCAGCAACTCCCTTTATTTTCGATCAATGGCCATACACACGTACAACGTTAAATCACGATATACAAACAATAATACTATGCTAATCATGTTTTGGTGACTCCATTTGAGTACCATATACAAATAATAATACTATGCTGACCATGTATTTGTGACCCTATTTGAGTATCACATGGGGTTGCATCTTATGTGTGGTGCTTAAAAATAAATAGTAGAATCATAAAATAATATAAGCACCACACATAAAATGCAACATCATGTGGTATTCAAATGTGGTCACCAACGCACTACTCATACACAAAATGCTTGAAAGGGCAGTATAATAATTGTGTAAATTAAGTCAACAAGAACGGTGCATAAATGTTTTACCCTTTCCTTTTTTTTGCTCCTATTAACTCCTTTTTCTAATTAGATTTCACTACCGAACAGGTCATAAAAAATTAAGAGTGGAGCCTACTCCAATAGAAGCGCCGATCCTACGGAAAAATTGACAACGAGGTCGAGATTTCAATGAGCTCATGCATGACGTATGGTGTAGTTTAGAGGGTGTTAATGTAGTTGAAATAGGAAAGGGAATTAGTTGGGTAGGTTGGGGGACGAGATGGAGTGTTCCGTTTTGTTTGCAGTATCCATTAATTTATGAAAACTGATATGGGCACAAATTCGGTCAAAGGACACATCACTCTTATTATATAGAGTGAATTCCATACAATTGTAAGAACATATCACTTTCACATTATATGGAGCGAATCCCACACAAATATAAGAACACATCACTTCACTTTCACATCAAGTGGACCTTGAGGTGGATCTTATACCATATTGTGAGTCCAACCCCATTTGAGAGGGGGTATGAGAGGACGGGAATAAGATAGGTTCACTGATATATTGAGAATAATTTATAAATTTTAAAATGGTAATAAACTGATAGTAATAGAAATAAAGATAATATAATAAATATAAAATAATAGTTTCTAGATAATTAAATTTTAAAATCTAAAAATATAAAATAAAGATAAAAATAATAAATAAATATAATATTTATGTTTTAATCATGTTATATTTTAAAAAAAAACTTTATCTATATATTTATATATAAAAATATGTGTATTTAATATAAATCTGGTGCATGGTGTGAAAAAAAAAATAAGGCAAATACCATCCGTGCTCTAGACGTTGCCCCACACATAATCGGGTAGAAAAAACCCATAAACAACTGAACAGAACATGCATGGCAAAGCGAGACTAACACGATTGTTATTCTTGAGTTTGTTATAGTTGTAAATTTATATATATTTAAGCTGTAAAATTTTCATTTATTGACTTTGAATGAAAAACTACAATCACAAATTAGTTTTGATTGAATTACTAAGAACAACCAAGAATGGTTTCCTACATGGATGCAATTTTTATGCAATTTTATAGTTGGGGCAAATTGTTTTAAAAAAAGAATTACAAAAGAACCTATATATTTAAAAATATGTAAACGAATACTACTATAATAACACCAAATTTATGAAATTTTAAAATATTTTAATTTAATATATTTTAAAATAGATACAATTTTTAAAAAATAAAAGAATAAGAAAAGCCGGTGCTAAGTTAAAGAAAATTGACAGCTCGACTATCATCTACGACCTAATGCATTGACTAATCCAACAAATTAATATTCCCATAATACCCTTGAATCTACTATTACAAGGCCAGGGTATTACGGTCCAATCGGTCAAACACTTTTGTCCTACTTATATCAACCACTCCTTTTATGCATATCATTTTTGTTATAATAATAATAATAATAATAATAATAATAATATCGAATCTAACCACAACCACAGCACAAATCTAAGCTCTGTTTGGGTTAGATTTGAAATTTTTTACTTATTTTTGTTTTTTTTATTTTTTATTAACATAAAATTTACTTTTTTGACTTATTTTAATTTACTTTTATCTTTTCAATTTTTTTATATTTTTATAAAAATTTATTTTTTAGTTCATATCAATGAAAAAAATAAAAAAATAAAAAAATAATTACTTAACAAAATAATAAAAATTATTTTTAAAAAAAAAGCAATGATATCAAACGGAGCCCTACTCCGGAAAGTTTTACCATACAGCATCCAAGAGAACAGGAATAAAGCAAGGGTAATATAGTCAATTTAATAAGGAAAAGAAAAACGGGGAAACGAACCATACCACAGCTTCCCTGGTCTTTGACATCAACGACGGCTCCTTTCTTTCTCCAATCGACGGAGTCCGGCAAGGCCTCACCGACGCGGGGAAGATAGCGATCGCTCTTCTTGGGAGCCGAAAGCCGCCGCCTGGAACCGCTCCTGACACCGAGGTACGTGGACCGGTACTCGTCGTTGGTCAGGTCAGCGAACCGGTTCAGACCGACCTTGTAGGTCGGGTTCTCGGCGTTGTGCTCGTCGATGAACCTGAGGTTGTCCTTGAAGATCTGAAACCTCCTCTCTTTCTCGCCCAGGGCGTTGTAGAACTTGCCGTGTTTGACCAGCCACGACTCGTACAGAGCCATTACCTCCTCGTCGGTCCTCCGGCTCATCGATTCGTCGCCGTGCTTTTCATCGTAGCCGACGATCGACATGTCCAACGCCGACGATAACACGAAGAGCGTGAAAAACAAGAGGACGGCCATGGAGACGAAGGATCTAGACGAACTCATGTTTTTCCCCCTCTCTCTTTTCTGTATTTTTGATGATGGTGTTGCAAAAAAGTGGGGGAGAAGAAGGTCTTATAAAGGCGGAGGGGTGGGGGTTTATGACATATAATAGGAAATTAAATTATGCCATTTATTTATATTAGATGTATGCCAATAGGAAATAAAAATCCAAATGTCTCGTCTGTTTTTGAATAGATCTGGATTAGAATGGATTCAAATATTTTGTATAATTCAATATAATATTTGCTTCTCGCATTGAAATGAACTACGGTTTAAAGTTAATTTTTTATTTTTTAAAAAAAAATTTTAAAAGTAAAATTTTTTTGTTTTTTTACTTAAAAGTTTTTAATTTTTTATTTTTTAAATAAATTTTTTAAATTTTTTTTAAAATACTATAACATTTATTATACATCTATTTTTTATAAAAATTAAAATTTTAAAATTTACTTATTAAAATTTATCAAAAAAAATTTATATTAAATATAAAATTATTTAAAAATAATTTTTTTAAAAATATAATAACTTTAAACAAAATTTTTTACCTTTTAATTTAAAATAAAATTGCCAAACAGGTCCTAAAAAACAGTTGAGCTCAGTTTTTTATTTTATACTTGTTTATTTTGCCAATTAGATTTCTTGTATTAAACTAATGATTACATAATATGGTATACGGAGGATTAAAAACATATAAATAATATTATAAAAAAATATGTGCAAAATTCTTGGGATTCTTATCAAATCACATAAACATTGGCCGGTTTGAATAATCTTATTTATTTATTTATTTATTTATAAGTTAAAAAATAAATTATATCGTTTAAATAACTAAATAAATTTAAAATAAAAAAATAAATAAATAAATTCGTTTGGATAGTCAAATAAGCAAATAAGCTAATTTATAAGTCAAATAAGTTGACTTATAAATTAATTTATAAGCAAATAAACAAAAGTTTATTTGGATAATTGACTTATAAGTAAATAAGATACAAGCCACCCAAATAAATTAATTTAAATAAAATTTAATTAATTTATTAATAAATAAATTAATAAATAAATAACATCCATCCAAACGGAGCCATTGTCTCATTGTATTTATTTATAATTATTTTAAATTTTCTTGCCACAACAAAAATTATTTATCCCGAGAAGCCAAACGAGTTCCTCGCGGATGAGATGTGATTGGCTGGATGGAAAGAGAGAAATTAAAGTCTAGAGAGAGAAACGGGTTCAAGTGACCAACCGGGGGAAGGGGAAGGGTAAGGGGAAGGGATCCGAATTCCACAGCGTTTGGCTCGAATATAGGAACCATGTGCGAACTAGTGCTTGATTTTCAATTTTTTATTAATTAAAAATAATTATAAAATAAGAATATAGTTCAAATATAAAAGATATAAAAAAGAGAAAATAGTTGAGATTTCTATTCTCCTTTGTATTTTGTCAAAAAGTTGATAGAGATTTTTTCAAAATAAATTTTCAACAATTTTTTAAAAAAAAAAGTAAATATATGTTTAGATTGGGGTGTTTAGTAAATTTACTAGTAATAATTTTTAGTTCTCTACTGCTTATTTTAATTATAAGTCATAATATTTTTTAAATACTAACAATATCTATTATAAATTATAATTATTTTTTTTATTTTAACTATAAATTATAATTTTTATTAAATATTTATAACTTTTATTACAAACTATAATTTATAAATTACTAATTTAAGTAAATACCAAACATCACTTTTAAAACTTTACAAAAGGAGAAAATGGTTGAGATTTCTATTCCTATTTGTGTTTTGTCAAAAAGTTAATAGAGAGTTTTCAACTACAAATTTTTTTTAAAAAGTAAATGTATGTTTGGATTACATTTTACTAAATTCTTAATTTTTTTTTAATATTTTTATTTTTAATTTAACGTACATAATTCGTCAAGAGTACATTATTTGTGTTAGAATATTAGATTTGATTCTCTATATTTATGTTAGAATATTAGATTTGATCTACATTTATTGTATTTTCATTTTTACTTAACCTTATTCGCCTATAAATAGGCTATCTATTGTACAGTTTAATACAGAGAAAATATACACAATTACTTTCTAGTTTTCATTTTCTTTATGGTATCAAAGCCAGA
>JAOTRH010000022.1:3605319-3623755 GCA_034768845.1 Heliamphora exappendiculata | reverse complement strand
TACCATTTTATGATCTTAATTGTCTCCCTTTCAACTGCTGAAATTAAATAAAAAAAGATTCTATTTTATTATTACTTTTTGTATGATTCTTTCGGTTTGGGAAAAAAAGAAAAAAACTGTGATGCCTTGTGAGCTCGACATTTGATAACATTATGTGGGTACTTTAGAATTCTCTCTAGTTAAAGAATTCAATTGGAAATGTGGCATTGGGCTCGATAGGGTTCATCTCGACCCCACCATAATAGTCCGAACAATTTATATTATGCATTGTTTGAGCATTTTTCTGATGTTAAAAAATTAAATTGATCAGATGACTAGTTGCATGATCGAATTATTTTATTTTGAAAAAGGTTTGCTTTTCTATGGTCTCTCAGTTCTGTTTTGATAATTTAAATTGATTATTTTATTGCTTTTGGGTGTATTGTCATTATTGACAAGTTTTCTTGCATATGCATATGCTTGCAGGTTCAAAATCAACAAGAGCAAAGCCACTGCATTGGACATCTTGCCTGAAAATTGCGGAGGACGTAGCACAAGGCCTCTGCTACATCCACCAAGCGTGGCGGCTCGTCCACGGCAATCTCAAATCCTCCAACGTTCTCCTTGGCTCTGACTTCGAGGCCTGCCTCACTGACTACTGCCTTGTCGCCCTCGCCGCCAATCCCTCTTCCTCCTCCGACACCGATGACCTCAGAACAGGCAGTTACAGGGCCCCCGAAGCCCGAAAATCGAACCACCGAGCGACGTCCAAGTCGGACGTCTTCTCATTTGGGATTCTTTTACTTGAGCTTCTAACGGGGAAGCCTCCGTCGGAGCACCCGTACCTAATGCCTGGCGGTGACCTGATGAGTTGGGTTAGGTCCTCCAGGGAAGATGACTTTGTCGGAGGGCAAAACAACCGGCTGGGAATGCTTCTCGAGGTGGCTGTGGCGTGTAGTGCGACGGCGCCGGAGCAGAGACCGACGATGTGGCAAGTGTTGAAGATGATTCAGGAGATCAAAGATGCTGTTGTAATGGAGGATAGTGAATGTAACCCAGTTATTGCAGAGACTTCTTAGCTAGCCATTGTTGTGGTGGAAGTCTGAGTCGACCGGCCCAAGTTTCTAATTTCCGACCGTGAAGTTTGGACTCGTGGGGCCGCACTGATAATTCAGTTGATTTTATAGCCTCATTTGTGTAAATTATTTATAAAACAAAAATTTAGCAATGTTAGTTACGTAATTATATATCGTATTTATTTTTGAGAAATTTGAGAATTAGTCTTTTTTTTAGACTTTATAAGAGTTTAGTCTTATCATTTTTATTTTACTAATTTTAGTCCCATTATGTATTTGAAATTTGAAATTGAGAAATTTAAATTCTAGCTATCGCTTTTATATTTCTTATTTCTTACCGTATATCTCTATCTCTATATAAAATTGAAACTCTGTCAGCCCTCAATGTCGTCGTCGTCGTCTCCCTTGTTGCTGTCCCCTTGCCACTGCCTTCACTCAAAATTTTGCCCTTTGTATGTCTATCATTCTCTACCATCACTGCCTGCTCTTTTGTCACCACCTAAACATTTGTCGGCCTCATCTTCATTCTCCTTGTGTGCAAACAGTTTATGGGAAGAGTAAACTGTTACATGTATCAATTGTGTTTGTGAAGAAGGATCAAGAAAAAATACAAGACAGACTATTAGCTGATATATCTATCAGTTGTATTTGTGCTGCAGCGATGATAGTGATACTCTAACGGCAATGACAACAATGCTTGACATTGATGACGGCAACATCCCGATTGGTGACAACAATGACGATGGTAACATATGATTAAGACGGCAATAGAGTTAGAGTTATGATGATTGTAACATGATATTTGAGGAGATTTTTGGAAGAGATTTTCATGAGAGCATCTATCACTTAGACGACCTATAGAAAGAAAATTTCATTTAATTAGCTTGGGAGGTTTAGGGGGAAGGGGGTACGCCACCGAAGGCTACTGAGACTTCCCCTTAGAGAATATAGATATTTTTCAAGATGAAATTTGTGTCCTAAAAAACTCCATCAAAAACTTTTTATTTCTTGCAAGCTAAAGTTGGCAAAAAATGGTAGCAAAAAGAGTGTGACCCGGGACATTCCCGGGAGAACTTTAGAAATTTTCAGATTATTGGTAATTCAATCCTACTAAGAGGTGTTTGTATCCATATGATGTACCTGCAAGTAAGAAAAATTAATCCAGATGATATGACTGAAGTTATAAAATATGAAAAGATGATCAATATCCTTGACAAAATTCCCAAATCTGAGGCACATAGAGTCACTGGTAAAGCCTCCGATGATTCTATGATTATTAGTGAAAATCTTCCCATGTAGACAACTCTAGATCCACTTTTAGATATGATGGTTAGTCTCTGATTTTTTTTTTGTGACAAATGAAGCTTCCAGATTCACTTTCAATTCTCATCATTCTCCTCCCTATTGTCAATAAGCTTATAGGCAGGTTTAAGATTAAACTTGCCTGTACTTGATAAGGTCCAACAAGGATGTCCTTATAAAGGCTAAACTCAAATTTAGGGGTATTCAGGGTGGTGGTGATCTCTTCAGGGGAGAGTATTATGGAGGACAGTAAAATTCTATGTAGAGTTAGGAGTGAGGATCTGTGTGATTTTGGTAGAATTATTGGCCATATTCGAATGACTAACAAGGAGATAATTTTTTACCAAACCATTTGTCTTTCTAAATAGAGATCTTATCACAATTGCAAATGAGTCATTTCATATCTCTTTGTAAGGTATTTTTAGAGAGGATGATGCTTTCCAACGTGTGAGTGGAATTGCCCATGCCTGAGGTTTCAAAGAAACTTTTTGAATGAAGATGTTTTTTCTGAATCAGATCAACTCACAAAGAGTTAGGCTCAGTAAGAATTTTTCAGCTTAATTTAGTGAGAAAGGCAAGGTTATTGGTTGTGGATATCTTAATAATTGGAGTCAACCTACAATAATAATTCATTACCTTCATTTTATAAGTTTCACAAAAAAAAACTAATATAAAAATTGAATTTGAATGAACATTCATAAATACATGAATAAATTGTATTTTTTAATAAAATAAATAATTTTAATTTAAAATAGACTATGTAAGTTTAATTCGTATGTATCATAAAACAACACATAATTTATTCATGTACCTATTGATGTCAAATCAAATTGAATTGTCTGATCAAGTTAAATTTTACATAAATAATCTTTTTTGCTGGACTAATTTGAACTATTATTATATACCCGCCCTAAATTCAAAAGATAAAATCTTGACAAATATGGAAACAAGTATGGAAGGAAAAAAGTATGAAGTAGAGCTTTTTCCCTTAACAATTGCACACTATTGTTTTGTGTTACTTTTGTTTCTGCTATAGTGGTTTATTATGGTGGTGGTGGTAAGTGGTAGTGGCTGTAAAAAAAAAAACGTGTGCATATTACAAATAAAAAGAACCATCACCAAAACTCAGAGAATCAACTACATAATCAAACACAAAAAATAAAAATGATCTCAACCATCTATATACAAGTAAATCCCACATACATATAAATAATCCCACATACATATAAATAGTTGAAATTATTTTTTATGATTGAATATGTGATTCAATTATGTGTACTTAAACTCTTTCCTCCTAAAAATGAGAATGAATACTTGCCAACTTAGAGGGTTGCCCACCCAATGGAGTTGGTTAAACAACTCATGAAAGAAGCATTCAAGTTATATTTCTTCATATATATATATACACTATGTACCGTAAATTATTTCTGATGTTGAATAGAATGACAAGTGATGACTAAAAATTTGCTTAATATTTGTAATAGAATTAAAAAAAGTAAGGCCTAAAAGCATACGAAGGCCTTGTTTGGGAGAGGCCAAGCCCATCTAATTAACAATAAACATGCATTTATTGACCAGTGATAAAGAAAGATGACCAAATAAATCCGACCAAACATTAGAGCAGTCGAGCGATCCAAATATTCTTTTAAACCTTCATATCGTCTGATCAGTCTTTGATCACCCTCGTTACTTGGTCAGCCCTCAGGATGACCGACCCTAGTGCGTAACCTACACGGCACATATTTTTGGCTAGAGTGACGCGTTAGTATAGTTATAACGGCATGCACATGATGTATCAGCCACATGCCCTTAAATTTTGATAAAAAAAAGTGTATCAGAAATAAAAGATACATATTTCTAAATATTCCAAGTGTCCCTCTTGCTTTGCTATCACCCTTTCTAACCATTCTTTATTCCATTTCAGGTCAAACACCATTTCAGGTGTAAGATCGTCTCAGAAAGGGACACAATCAATTTCATTTCATTCAAATTAAATTTTTTTTATGTTGTAATGAAGAAATTAGTAGGGCGGGTTTATTGCGACTTGGACGTTATGTGTTCGAATCAAGAAAACAATCTCTCCACACACGGAGAAAAGATTTCGTACATTCTACCATTCTCAGACTCTACAGCGCTGACTGGTGCACTGAGCTATTATTTCCTTTTAACAAAGAATCTAGGAGTTTACTGTAGACAAAAAAACAATACCAGAGACATCCTCAATTTTGTTAACAACACCAATGTTGTGCTTACACACAATTAACACGTGGACAAATTAACTGAAAAAGTGGCAAAAAAAGACCAAAAAAAAGAAGAGAAAAAACAAAAAACAACTTGAAGGAGCTTTCAAAACACAACCCTGGGCTGATGAAATTATTCCTTCCTCAAAGTAATTGTTGATGGCAGAAACGTGTAAGAGCACAGTGGAGACCAACAGCACAAGCATGATCTCCTTTCTTCGCTACATTTTCCGCTTTCTGGCAATTTCCTCGTGACCCTTCGGACAGCCCATCGACCGCATCGGATTGCTTTACAAGATGCTCCCGACATGACACCAGTAACCACAGCGCCACAATTTCAGCAATTCACCTACTTTACCCAAAATCCAGTTTCATCTAAAACTCCATAGCCAGAGATCCTCCACAATGTCGATTCACAAGACTGGTTTCACAGAAACCCAAGGTTAGCTGAGTTAGTTTCTCCTGGCAGAATTAATAATGATCAGTTAGCTGTCTCTTTAACAATTTCATTTAACTCATCATAGTTGAGATTCCAGACTTATTTATGCTGGCAATAGGTTCTGAGTACCATTGATTAAGACCGAAGTAGTTGTTGCTAATAGGCTATTGGCTTCTTAGCAGATGAAAGGTTGGTCCTTGAGACTAGGAAATCATTTAGACACATTTTGACATGGTACAATCAACACTATAAACTAACAGTTCAGAAGGAAGATTGATTCATCGACGTTCATGAGACTGACCTGTAATTACTTCTATGCACTTCGCAGTGTCATGTGTTGGGGCCGTGTCTGGGTCGAAGAAGAATATACAGGAGCAACTATAAGCTAATGATTATGACACTTCGGCAGAGCCTGAGGACGAGGCCTTGCCCTCGCGATTGTTTCATCACTGTGCCTAATCCACTCTGAGAGTCTCCAAGGTTTCTGCCACTTCCATTTGAACTGCAACAGCCATTGATGATGACTTCTTTTATACCTCCACAGCTTCCCACCTTGGCCTACAAGTGCTAATTTCTTCATTGACAACTGCCCAATTGGCACCATCTACATCCACAGGAAACTTCACAAATTAGTCGGCAAAATTGAAGGATAGCTAACCAAAATTAAGCAAACATCAAAAGGAAATCAACCTTTCGCTTCTGATCCATGAATGCTGCTGACTCTCCAACTGAGCCATTAGCAATGCCCGCTGTGTATTTGAGCTGTTTCTGTGCTGGCACGGAAATCGGAGACAAGGGACCACTCATTTCATCGGCAAAGTGTTTCAACGAATTGTGAGAGTTCCCCTGTTAGGCAGTTTTAAAAGAAAAAAGAGTGTGAGAGAGTTTTCCAACATCATATTTAAGGAACACAAGGACAACACCTGTAACAGTTCTGTAACCCATAAAACTCTACCAAGCACAACACTGCAGACTCCGATACTCTACTGTGAATTTTTTTTATAAAAAAAAGGAAATCTGGAGCTCCAGAGGTTGCCCATAGGTAACCTCAACGAACTCCATTAAGAGAACCACACTAGAATTTAGAAGTCAAGCGTCTTGCACTGAAATGGATTTACAGTTCTAAACAATATGCTCTGAACCAGTATTAGATATTTGTATGACACCGTGAAAGAAAAGTTAGACACAGGTCATCTCACCGAAGCTGAAGTAGCCAGTGCAATTGCAAGATCTTTTTCTCTCAGTTTCAGCTCATTCTCAACTTCCTTTCTTCGTGATTCACTCTGTCGTAGCAGACCTACAAGTTCTTTCAGTTGTTCTTTCATGTCCTTGATCTCAATTTCTTTTTCCCACAACTGGCACCTGTTGCAGCACATAACTGTTATCTTGCATTTTGGCCATCTCAGGGAAAACTTGCATACTTGGATCAGAAGAAGATTTTACTTGGCTACAAATTGATCATTGCACAAATTGATCTTGCAGATGACAACAGGATCAATTAGCATTAACTAAACAAGCCCACTTTGTTACTGTTAATATACAAACATGTAGAAATGACTGGAAAATCGACTAAAAAAAGACTTCATTGGGTTTAGAGAGATCCCCATTTTTCTTTTCTTTTCTTTTTTTTTTTTAAAGCCAACAAGAGCGGAGATTCCTCTCTGCCTTCTAAATGTGCATTCTAATTTCGGTCTGTAGAGCACCCAAATACACCCAAACTGGGATAAATTGCTTCACCCACTGATTATATATGAGACAAAGTCAGTGGATGCACTCACATGCAAGGTGTGGAAGCGGGTGGGTGGGTGTATTTGTTTATTCAAAAAAAAAAACTGCGTGGATGCAAAAAAGGAATAAGGGCTTTTAACAATTTACCCCCTAAACGATATTTAAATGTGCAATTAACCTCCTAAGAGATTAATTTGAACAAATTGCCCCTAAATTAATTTTAGTATAGCAATAATCCCTCCAATCTAACTTCCATTAATGTTTCCGTTAAGCATTTCTGCATATGCTGAAAATGTGATATATTTTAAAGATACAAAGTTGCAAAGAAAGAATAAAATTATCGAATATGGAAACCGTGGTAAAAATTGCCACAGTAGGAGAAATTGTAAGAGTGTTTCCACTGATGGGGATCAAAATAGAAAACAAAAGTTGCATGTAAGTTATATTTATCTTAATTTATGATTTTAACATGAATTGATTAATCAATATATATTTCTTGTAATAGGTTCAAAGGAACAAACACAGTGGTCCATGTGCATCCAATCAAGTCAGTCACAATGTTTTTCTTATGTTACACAAGCTTCAATGAAGCTACGCATTCCTCGTTGGGATAATTTTGGTGTAACAAAAAACCAACTATGCAAGAAGGGACAAACTAGTTTTAAATTCAAATATTAGTAGTTTTTGACATACATGAGCATGTCAAGAATTATTAATGTTCTTTTTCTTTTACGTAATATATTTTTAGTACTGAACTATAAGCAAATAATATAATTGCAAAATGTTTATGTTTTTAAACTTATATTAGCAATCGATTTTTTTGCTTTTTCCTTCTAAGATTTTGTTGAATTTTGAATATGATAATATTCTACTGTGCGTATTTTTAAAATATATGAAAATTAATGTTTCTACATGTTAGCCTTTGGAAACTAGTAATCTCTTTAATAACTCTTTAATATATTTTTATATTTTTATTTTACCTTAATACATTAGCTAGAACTTAAGAAATACACCGAACAAGAGAAAAAAATCTAGGTAATGTTGGAGTGGATTGTATATGTTTGAATTTTGGTGGCAAAAAAAAAAATATATATATATATATGATGCTAATTTTACTATTTTTTTCCTAAAAACATCACGTGATTGGCATGTGTAAGAAACTTAACGGGACTGTGAATGGAAGTTAGTCTAAGGGGGACATTGCTACGATTGAATAAAAATCAAGTGGTAATATGCTTCAATTAATCTTTTAAGGGGCTAATTGCACTTTTTAAAATCTTATAGGGGGTAAATGTTACAAGCCCAAGGAATAATGTCATGAATCCAAGATGGGGCTATCAACACACTCTAGCTACTTTACTACCTACATATATTGACCCATCTCACTAAGTAGCTAACTCCAAAAACTGTGTGAAGGTACTTCATGAAATAATCGTTGTTCTTTTTATAATTTTTTTCCCTTCTTCAAACCATAAGAGTAAGAATTGTAAGAAGAAACAAAGATGAAATTATTCTGTGTCAGTAGGTTAAAGGAAACACCTTGCATCTGCAAGAGAGTTGAACATGTACTGAAGCAGGCTTTTTGCATCTCCCAGTGAACGTAACTGGTTCCAGCGTCCACGATTGCTGAAGGCACGCTCCCGTTCTTCTGCTTCTGAAAGTTGTGAAGCCATTGCTACAAGTGAATTTGATGAAATACTTAGCATGTTCTCGAGAGAAGATATTCTTGCCATTCTGGCATTTGGTGACATGGAGGACACCCTGAAAAAAGAAAAAAGAAAAACCAGCAACAGAAATGCTTGTAAATAACACTAAAATTTATTCAAGCTACTACACTCTTTAGGGTAAATTAAATTGACCTCTATTGATAATTACTGAGACCTACCCTGTAGCTTTAAAAATTACAACAACCACCATTCTACTTTAGTTGTTGGTACAAATTTCCCTTTCCGTACTAACAGCATTAGTGCCACCAACAAAAAGTACTAATGTCATCGTTTTCGTATTAATATTCAAAATATAGCCTTGCCTAATAAAATAATAGTAGTAAGACTAAAAATACGAGAATTTTGAATTTTTTACCCCCTCCCTCCTCAGCCCTCTCTCTTGCTCCCCAGACCTCAACTGGTTAACCACACCCGTAAAGCTCATGGCCATCATTATCACCACCAGGTCCACCACAGATCAACTAATTTTGCTTAAATTTTTTCTTTTTTATTTTGCATCAATCCCATTAATTTTGCATAAAACCAATCAATTTAGTATTAAGAATTTGGGGTGGAGCAGGACTGGCGATGGAGATCAGGAGATGTGGCAGGAGACGTTAGTGGTGGCGTACAACGACGGGAGTGGGTTTGGTGGACTGGGTGTGCGATGGTGGCATGGTGCGAGAGTGGGGGAGTCTGCTGGTGGGAGTGTGCAGTGGCGGCGGCATGCGCTGGTGGTGGCGTGTGCTGGCGGTGACAGGCAATGCTAGCAGCAATCACGAGAGATTTAGGGCTCACCACCGCCTCTCTCCTTCCCACCATTCGAACAATTTTACAAGATAAGAGATTTTACAGCCCCCTTTCCCACCATACGGCCATAACAAATTGTTGTGGCCTCTTCCCTCAGGCAACTACTATCGCATTATTGGCAGTACCACACACCACTACCATCGTAGCCATCTCCACCAGAAGACATGTCGTCCTCGCACCAAGAACCACACCTACTGCCATTGCATGCGGTGAGTGCCACGCCACGCCATTGCATGCTGCCGCTACCATCCCTCCCTTTTTTCTCAAATCTCCATTCATTAATTTATCACGTGGAAAATCTATGGGCAAAATTGTAAAAGACAAGATCCTGTTATCGGCATTCAAAATCCTCGAGGGAAGTCTTTGTTCCCTCTGGTAATGTTTCACGCTATCTATTTATATCAAGTCCCAAAACAAAAAATAAAAGACAATGGTTTGTGTGTGTGTGTGTGTGTGTGTGTGTGTGTATATATATATATATATATAAGTATGCAATATAAATTTACCTGGAAAAACCATTCTTTCCACTGGGAGGGCTAAGCCCCTTTGCTGCAAATTCATCAATTTGTTTCAGCATGGCTAACTCCTCTGCCAGGGCAGCTCGTCTAGAGACGGCACAATAATTATTTAGAAACTATAAGAAGCTAGCTCATGCAAAGTCTATTGACTAAAAGTTTAAAACACTTCTGAACTAAGTACATACACTTGGCTTTGCTTCTCATATTCGTAGCGAACTTCATGGACATTCACCATGACTTCAAGCTCGTGATCAAGCCAACGTTGCAAAGATTTTTCATTGCTCTGAGAATAAAGTTAGGTTAAACTAGGTTTGGAATCAAGTGCAGTGTGATTAACATCTAGTAAGAAAAGGAGGCATAGCTGTCTACCTGACCATTTGCTCCGTTTCCATTGGTAATTACTGGAAGAAATCACATTATCAGAAAGCAGGAAAATAGAAGGGAGAGGCATATCATATCCCCATCTCTTGATTTGATGAAGAAAAGATAGCTCTAATGTATGGAAATTCCAAATAAACGACACTGAATAAATTATTTGGACGATTTATGACGAGAACATCTAATAAAAAAGGGAATCCCAACAAGCATCTTGTGAAAGCCATTATGTAAAATTAAAATGCAAATACATACCTGAGTGGTCGCGTGATACAGACTTGCGTGCTTCTAGCAATTCTTTTAGCCTCTTGGTGGCCATTGCAGCTTCTTCTGTTTTTCTTTGAAGCACCTAAACAGGTTTTCCAGAATGAAGGGAGGCAGTCAATTCGGTTAAATATAATGGAAGTCAATAACGCTTTTGAATTCCAATTTTTGTTCTGGGCATCATATATATAAAAATAGAGATTGAGTTTATGAACATAAGATATTATTTCTAATACAAATAATGGTATCTAATTTTAAAAAATTAAAAAAAAAATTAAAAACTGATGATTTATGACCTCCAAATTCAAGAGTTAGCAAATATCCAAGCATTTCATGTAAACCACTGTTCATAAAACCAGAAAATAAAACATCTTCATGGGTTTCTAACTCCCGAAAGTAAAACCCGCTGGGGAATAGTCTTTAGCAGAGTCGAATCAAGAGGTGTCAATGGGAGGTCTCAGTGGATTGCTATCTCAGTGGAGTCAGGAAGGAGACTCTTGACTTTGTGAGTAAATGTCTTGTCGGCAGATTGGATGATATACAGGACGAGGTGGCTGAGGGCAGGTAGGTGAAGAAGTGGGTGGATAGGCTTTGGAGGGTGCCGACAGGCGACAGGGGTAGACGTAAAAGATTTGCACAAGAACTTTCTTTCTATTCTCTGAAACTTGTCACCCAGAAGTGGACTCACTCTCGACGGAAAAGCCTCTGCTTCTGGATTGGTGGTTGTCGGGCGGTATGTGCTATAGATCAGCGCTGGAACCGAGCTTTGTGTGGATTTGAGTTGTGGCCGTGTGGGTCTCCCTATACTATACATCTGTGAAAGAAAGAGCTTTTAGGAGATCATTGTGGTGGTTTTCTGGGTGTTGACGAAGAGACGGAGTTGAAGAGGCATCTAGGGTGGTATCACATAAAAATAAGAGGTGGCAGGAGTGTTATAACAGCAACGAACGATTTTGGTAGAATGGGGCGCTTCGTGTTTGTCCTACTGTCTTGCATCAACTAGAAATCCGCACTTAGGGTTGAACTGAAATCCGGTAGTTGATGCAGGACAAATACGAACAAGCCTTTAGGAATCCACACCTAGGGTTGAACTGAAATCCAGTAGTTGATGCAGGACAAACACGAACAAGCTTTTAGAAATCTGCACCTAGGGTTGAACTAAAATCCACACAAATTCTAAAAATATATTTGTTTATTCAATCATTCAGTACTTTAGGATATCAGTTAAAGGTCTATAAATAGGCTACAGAAGTATAGAAGATAAGAATAAAAAAAGATAACAATCCAATCCAAACAATCTAACCAAATCTTATTTAAACTAATCTTATCTAACCAAATCTAAAATAATTAAAATTTAAACTTAATATCTCATCAATAACCTCCGGGATCAAATACAAATAATCTATAGATATATCATTTCCGTTCCCCATCAAGTTTGGACTTTTAGATTGGCGAAAAGGTAGAGTTCTAGAATATACTCGTCAAATTGATGAGATAGAACAAATTAGATCTTTATCAAGATAGCATCAAAGAAAGGGCAAAGACTGATTTTGGGAGGATTGCAAAGATTAAGGAAATTCTCGAGAAAGCTTTGGTTAAAGAAAAGAGATCAGAACACTCGTTTCTTCCATAAGGTGGCTAATGCCCATCAGAGGAATAATTCTATTGCTCGCATCAAGGTTGGTGAGAGATGTTGAAGAGTAGGAGAAAGATGCATTAACGAGTAGCAGAGTTCTATAAGGATCTTTTTGGAGACAAGAAGGCGGCCCGGATTGATGGGTTGGAGTTCTCTTCTCTTTTTGAAGAGGATATGTTGAGATTGAAGAGAAGCTTCTCAGAGAAAGAGGTTATTGTAGCTTTGCAAGCTCTGAATAGAAATAAGGCTCTAGGCTAGATAGAATGACCATGGCTTTCTTCCAATAATGTTGGAACTCAGAAGAAAGTCAAATCAGACGTGATAGGAGTGATGCATTGTTTTGAGAGTTTAGGGAGTTTAAGAGGAGTGTGAATACTTCTTTTATCGCTTTAGTTCCAAGAAAAGGTGGTGTTGAGGATATCAAAGGTTTTAGATCCATTAATTTACTTAGCATAGTGTATAACCAGCTTGTAAAAAAATTTGAAAAACAAGTTGAAAGGTGATATAGGTAAGATTGTGTTAGAACCTCAAAACACTTTTGTAACTGGGAGACAAATTCTTGATGCAACCTTGGTTGCCAATAAAAGTGTCGATCCTTGATTGAGGAGCGAGCCCCTAGTTTAGTGTGCAAGTTAGGCATGGAAAAGGCCTATGATCACTTTAATTGGGATTTTTTGCTTTATGTGAAGGAGAAGATGGGTTTTAGGGAACAATGGAGGGCTTGGATAAAGTTATCCATTTCTTCAGTAAGAATGTCTATGTTGTTGAGCGGGATTTGACGAGGTTCTTATAGCCTTACAGGGTTGAGGCAGTGAGATCCTTTGTCCCATTTGCTCTCAATTTAGTTATGGAGGTTTTGAGCTGTACGATTTCCAAAGCTGTGGATGGAGGTTTTTTGGAAGGTTTCGAGATAGAGAAAGTTGATAGTTCGATGGGTATGGTGTCTCAAATATTATAACTTGATGACTTTATTGCTTTTTACGGTGTGAATGCGATGCAGCTGGATTATCTCAGATGCATGGCTTTCTTGTTTTAAATCAGTAACGAGCCTCAAAATTCAAAATAAATGCAGGTAAGTCGAAGATTATTCAGCAGGAATGGTATAACATTGTCGCCTTGGCCTCAATATTGGGATGCAAGTGTTGAGCCAAATGTGAAGAAAAACCAATTTTCTTAATAGACCAATCGATCGGTGGTGTCTGCAGGCGAAAAACCAAGAGCAGTGCAAGATCGCTTGATAGATCGATCGATCCGTCTATGAGACCGATCGATCGGTCTATGCGAGGATTGCCTTTATAAGATGTTAGGGTTGCAGCAGCCGCTAGTGTAGTTATTTTTTTCTGTGAGATTCTATATTTTCTCTCCCATGAACTTTTTCTCCCTTTATAATCTCCAATCAATAGTGAAAGTGTGTGATCCCGTGGACGTAAGCACATATTGCCGAACCATGTAAACCTTGTGTTTGTGCTTGAATTGTCTCTTTCTCTCTTTTTCGTTTTTATTCCGTGGTTTGTCTGATCGTGGTTGATCTTGGACGAGATTAGTGATCGCGTTCTAATCCTCAACAACTGGTATCAAAGCATCGGGTTAGGAGGTTGACGAACACACATGGCAGAAGAAGGCAGATTGACAGGAATTGAGAAGTTCGATGGTACGGACTTCGGTTATTGGAGGATACAGATAAAAGACTATCTGTATGGGAAGAAGTAACACTTGCCGCTCTTGGGATCCAAACCAGATGGCATGAAGGATGGGGATTGGGCGTTACTTGACAAATAGGTGTTGGGAGTTACCAGATTAACATTGTCCCAGTCGGAGGCGCATAACGTAATCAAGGAGAAGACTACGGCAGATATGATGGCGGCACTGTCAAGTATGTATGAGACGCCGCCAGCAACCAATAAGGTACACCTCATGAAGAAACTCTTTAACCTAAAGATGGTTGAGGGTACACCCGTTGCACAACACTTAAACAAATTCAATACCATCACGAATCAACTATCTTCAATGGATATTAGTTTTGATGATAAAGTCAGGGCCTTGATTGTGTTGGCCTCATTGCTAAACAGTTAGGAGGCTATGAGAACGGCAGTGAGTAATTCTGCCTACAAGAACAAACTGAAGTATGATGATGTCAGGGATTTGATATTGAGCAAGGAGGTTCGCATGAGGGATTCAGGTGAGGTATCTAATTTGGGGTCGAATGCCGGTACGGCATTAAATGTTGAAGCACAGGGTAGAGGTAATGACAGGAATAGAACAGGGTCCAGAAAAGACAAAAGCAAGTCCAGGTCGAGACGGCAGATTGAATGCTGGGGCTGTGGAAAAATTGGTCATATGAAGAAGAACTGTAGGGAGCAGAAGAAGAAGGCTGACGGTGAGTCAGCCAATGTTGTGACAGAGAAAGTCCGGGATGCTTTGCTCCTATCGGTTGATAGCCCCATTCATTCTTGAGTGTTGGATTTAGGAGCATCCTTTCACACGACGGCATACCGGGAGATTATGAAAAATTATGTTGCCAGTGACTTCGGCAAGATATATTTGGTAGACGGGGAAGCTTTAGATATCGTGGGTATATGTGACGTTAGAATCAGAGTGCCGAACGGGTTAGTGTGGAAGATACAAAAGGTACGGCACGTACCTAAATGATGAGAAATTTAATTTTAGTTGGACAGTTAGATGCTAAAGGTCATTCAGTGACTTTTGTTGGTGGCACGTGAAAAGTTACCAAAGAAACTATGGTAGTGGTTCGAGGAACGAAGACAGGTACCATGTACATAATAACTAGTATAAGGGATACAGTGGCATTGGCAGATAGCGGCTCAGACACGAGCTTATGGCATCAGAGGCTGGGACACATGAGCGAGAAAGGGATGAAAATTCTGTAGTCAAAGGGCAAGTTGCCAGGTTTGAAATCTATGGAATTTGATTTGTGTAAGGGTTGCATCTTCAGGAAGCAGAGGAAGGTCAACTTTCTGAAAGGCGGCAAGACACCAAAACCAGACAGGCTAGAGTTGGTACACAGATCTGTGGGGTCCTTTCCCAGTTGCATCTCTTGGAGGCTCGCGGTATTATGTGGCATTCATTGACGACTCCAGCAGGAAGGTATGGGTCTACTTTCTGAGGCACAAGTCTAATGTGTAGGATATTTTTAAGAAAGGAAGGCTCTAGTTGAGACTGAGACTGAATTGAAACTGAAGTATCTGAGGTCAGACAATGGAGGTGAATATACAGACGAGAGATTCAAAGATTTCTGCGCAACTAGTGGAATCAGGTGGAAGAAGACCATTCCAGGAATGCCACAGCAGAATGGCGTGGCTGAGCGGATGATCTGGACACTGAATGAGAGAACCAGAAGCATGAGACTACATTCTGGACTACCCGATTGCTTTTGGGCTGATGAAGTGAACACAGTAGCTAACCTTCTGAATCAGGGACCATCAATACTGTTGGGATTCAGAATTCCAAAAGAGGTTTGGAGCAAAAAGGAAGTAAACTTATCTTTTCTGAAAGTCTTTGGTTGCACGTCATATGTTCATATTGATTCTGATACTAGAAGTAAATTGTAACCAAAGTCTAAAGTCTGTTATTTTATTGGATATAGCGATGACGAGTTTGGCTACCGGTTTTGGGATGACAAGAACCGGAAGATCATCAGAAGCAAAAATGTGGTGTTTAATGAACAGGTGCTGTACAAGAATAAGTCAAAGGCTGAGACAGACAGTAAGTAGCCGAAGACGAAGAAATCCGAGTTCATTCACTTGGATGACATTTCAGATGGAGCTAAACAGAATGGGGATGAGAAAGACAAGGAGAACGGGAGCCCACGGGTAGAACACAGTACACCAGTGACAGTAGTCAGGAGGTCTTCTAGGAGCATCAGACCGCTACAGCGGTTTTCACTGTCCCTATTCTACATTCTGCTCACTGACAATGGTAAACTAGAGAGTTATGCAGAAACCTTACAGACTGAGAGTTTGATGAAGTGGGAGTCAGCAATGAAAGATGAGATGGATTCTCTGCTGATAAACCAAACATGAGAGCTGACTAGATTGCCAGCTAGAAAGAAGGCTTTGCACAACAAGTGGGTATACAGAGTGAAGAAAGAACATGACGACAACAGGCGCTACAAAGCAAGGTTAGTTATCAAGGGATTTCAACAGAAGGAAGAAGTTGACTTCACTGAAATCTTCTCCCCGGTTGTGAAATTGACAACGATCAGAACAGTGCTGGGAATTGTAGCTGCAGATGATCTGTTTCTGGAGCAGTTGGATGTCAAGACTGCGTTTCTTCACGGTGAGTTGGAAGAAGACATATACATGCGCTAACTTGAGGGATTTGCAGTAAAAGGCAAGGAAGACGTGGTCTGCAAATTGAAGAAGAGCTTGTCTGATCTGAAACAAGCTCTAAGGAAGTGGTACAAAAAGTTTGATAGTTTCATGCAGAGTACCAGGTCTACCAGGTTGGAGGAAGATTATTACTGTTATGCCAAGAGTTTTGACAGCTCATATATCATTCTATTGCTGTACGTAGATGATATGCTCGTTACCGGGTCGTGCATTGAGGAGATCAACAAGCTGAAAAAGCAGCTGTCAAAACAATTTGCCATTAAGAATTTGGAAGCTGCCAAGCAAATCCTTAGGATGAGGATAATCCGAGACAGAGCCGCAGGAACTGTGAGACTATCTCAGGTAGAATATGTGAAAAAGGTGCTAAGCAGGTTCAACATGGATGGTGCTAAACCTGTCAGTACACCCTTAGCTAGCCATTTTAGGCTAACTAAGGATCAGTCTCCAGGGACAGAGCAGGAGCAGGAACACACGAGCAAGGTTCCTTATGCATCAGCTATTGGTAGCCTGATGTATGCTATGGTCTGCACCAAACCAAATATCGCACATGCAGTGAGAGTAGTCAGCAAATACATGAGCAATCTAGGAAAGTAGCATTGGAATGCTGTCAAATGAATTCTAAGATATTTGAAGGGGACTACAGAGACGTCTTTGTGTTTCACGAGGACAAGACTGAAATTGCAAGGCTACATGGATGTGGACTTAGCAGGCGATGTTGACAGTAAAAAGAGCATCACTGGGTTTGTCTACACTTTGGGGGGCACAACAGTGAGCTGGGCTTCAAAGCTGCAGAAGATTGTGGCGCTCTCTACTACAGAGACAGAGTATGTTGCAGTGACAGAGCCTGAAAAGGAGATGGTATGATTGCAGGGTCTCTTGGATGAGTTTGGTAAGAAAGTTGACAGAGGGACGCTCTACAGTGATAGCTAGAGTGCTATCTTTCTTGCCATAAGTCCAGCATTCCACTCCAGGAAGAACCACATACAGCTGCGGTATCACTTCATTCGCTCGTTACTGGATAGCAGATAGTTGAATCTTGAGAAAATTAGCGGGACGAAGAATCCAGCTGATATGTTGACAAAAGGCATCAACATTGACAAACTGAAGCTGTGCTCGACTTCTGTTGGTCTTCAGAGATAGAAGACAGGAGGTTGGGTCACACAGGGTTGAGTGGTTGTGTTGGTGGTTTCAAGGTGTTCATGAGTTGGATGGGACTTCTCAAGGCTTGGAGTGGTTTTACTTCAAGTGGGAGAATTGTTGAGCCAAATGTGAAGGAAAACCAATTTTCTTGATAGACCGATCAATCGATGGTGAGATCGATCGATCGGTGGTGTCTACAGGCGAGAAACCGAAAGCAGTGTAAGACCGCTTGATAGACCGATCGATCCGTTTATGAGACCGATCGATCCGTCTATGCGAGGATTGTCTTTATAAGCTGTTAGGGTTGCAGTAGCCGCTAGTGTAGTTGTTATTTTCTTCTGTGAGATTCTGTATTTTTTCTCTCAAGAACTTTTCCTCCCTTTGTAATCTCCAATTAATAGTAAAAATGTGTGATTCCGTAGACGTAGGCACATATTGCCAAACCATGTAAACCTTGTGTTTGTGCTTGGATTGTCTCTTTCTCTCTTCTTCGTTTTTATTTTGTAGTTTGTGTGATCGTGGCTGATTTTGAGCGGGATTAGTGATCGCGTTCTAATCCCCAACAACAAGTGTGGAGTCTTCCCATCTTCTTATCTAGGCCTACCGCTAAGGCCTTCCTTTAAGCCTAAGACAATGTGGGACTCAAGGGCTGAGAGATTTTAGAAGAAGTTAGCTAGGTGGAAGAGGATAACTTTTATCAAGAGTACCTTACCCATCTTGCCTACATATTTCATGTCTCTGTTGTCATTCTACAGTGGTGAGGAAACTTGAAAAGCTTCAAAGAGAATTTTTTAAGGAGAGGTTTGAGAGAAGAATTTAAATATCATTTAGTGGAATAGAAGAAAGTGTGTTCCCTTATTACAAAAGGGGGGTG
>JAOTRH010000022.1:3545598-3588520 GCA_034768845.1 Heliamphora exappendiculata | reverse complement strand
CGGTCGTGGTAGTGGTAGGTCTGGTCGTGGAGGGGGTCGTGATGGTGGTCGTGAGACCCGTACGTGCCATTATTGCGAGATTAGAAGGCACATTCGTAGTGAGTGCTACAAACTTCATGGAAAGCCCCCACTGGTAGCCAATGCCACATCCGATTTCAGCCAGCCGAGTCCTCAGGAAGCATCCAGCTCAGCCAGACGAGTAGTGGAGATGACTACAGCAGAGTACGATCAGTACATGTATGGACAGACTGGACAGAATACGAGTTCGTCTAAGGTACCGGAAGCCACATTTGCAGGTAATCCTACTGCATGTGTGGCTACCCCCACACTTGGGTTATCGATTCTGGCGCTTCTGCTCACATGGCTGGCTCATCAAGTATTATCTCTGATTACAAGCCTACCCCTGGTTATGCTGGTGTCTTGGAGGTTAATGGATCTTCCCTAGCTGTCAAGGGTTGCGGTGTTGCGACACCAACCTCTACTCTCTCTTTATATAATGTCTTGCATACCCCTAATAACCCCTTCAATTTACTGTCCATCAATTAAATTACCTCTAATTTGGGTTATTCAGTGACATTCTTTCCTGATTCTTGTATTTTTCAGGATCTTTCGACGAAGAGGACCATCAGTAGCGGACGGGTCTCTGGGGGGTTGTACCTGCTGGATGCTACTCCTGCTCAAGCATATTCAGCAGTATCATCTTCTGCTATTGATATTCACTGTCGTGTTGGGCATCCCAGTTTACAGAATCTCAAAATACTTTACCCTAGTTTAAAATTTGTGTCGACTATTGAATGTGAGTCATGTCGTTCTGCTAAGCACCTGCATATGCCTTACTCTTCTCGTGTCAATAAAAGAGTTTCAGCTCCGTTTCAGTTAGTTCATTCCGATGTCTGAGGACCTAGTCCGGTCACCTCTTTATTTGGTTTTCGCTACTTTGTAAATTTCGTTGATGATTACTCTCGCACCACCTTTCTCTATTTAATAAATCTGAGGTTATGTCTGTGTTTACCCAATTTTGCATGACTATCCAAAATTAATTTGGCACTTGTGTTAAAATCTTGCGGAGTGATAATAGAGGGGAGTATTTGTCTACTGCTATGAGGGAGTTCTTGATAAGTCGTGGTATTTCCCATCAAAGGTCATGTCCCGATACTCCCGAATAAAATGAAGTAGCTGAACGGAAAAATAGGCATGTATTAGAAACAGCCCGAGCTCTATTGTATTATATACATGTGCCTCATCAGTTTTGGAGTGAGGCAGTTCTTACGGCGTGCTATCTCATTAATCGCATGTCGTCCACTGTTTGGGGTGGTCTTTCTCCTATATTTGTACTCACTCCTATGGCGCCTCTACACTCCTTGCCACTTAAAATCTTTAGTTGCATATGCCATGTGCGCAACACCAGACCACAGGTTACCAAACTTGATTCCCGTGCCCTCAAATGTGTTCCTTAGCTATCCTCAGTATCAAAAAGGGTATCGGTGTTATTGTCCTGCCCTCCGTCGATTTGTTGTGTCTCAGGACGCCACCTTTCTTGAGTCAATCCATTTCTATTCACCATCTCCTTCCTATCCATCTCCAGATCGCGAGTCATCTCCCCCTCCTTTGTCTGCTGATTTTCTGCTTTCTCGGGTTACCACTGATATTACTGCTACATCTCCTGAGCCGCTATCAACGCCGCCTCCTGCACCTTCACCTCCAAGTGATCCGACCCCTGCTGAGCCAGTCCTCTCGTCGGCTGATCCGCCAGCAAGTAAGCCCTCTATTGTTGCCTGTCGCCCATATCGCCAATGTCGGGATCACCCCAGGTATGTTGAGTCTTATAAGAGGTTGTCAGCTTCCTTACAGGCCTTTATTTCTACACTAGATACTACTGTCGTTCCAGGAAGTGTTTCAGAAGCTCTCTCTCATCCTAGTTGGCGGTCAGCTATGTTAGAGAAAATATCTACTTTGGAGCATAATAGTACTTGGGAGCTTGTTCCTCTTCCTGCCGGAAAGCAAGCCGTTGGCTGCAAATATGTCTATACAGTGAAGGTGAATTCTGATGGTTCTTTGGTTCGTTTAAAAGCCCGCCTTGTTGTAAAGGGATGTGCTCAGACGTATGGCATTGACTACTTTGAGACTTTCTCTCCAGTCTCCAAGATGACTTCCACTCGGTTACTCCTCTCTTACTGCCACCAAGCACTGGCCCCTGTATCAGCTGGATGTCAAGAATGCCTTCTTCCACAGTGACCTTCAGGAAGAAGTTTATATGGAGCAACATCTCAGGTTTGTTGCTCAGGGGGGGTCTGGCCTTGTGTGTCAATTTTGTCGGTCCTTGTACAGCTTAAAATAATCTCCTCGAGCTTGGTTTGAGAGCTTCAGCACGGTGGTACAACAGTTTAGACTACGACAGTCAAGCAAAAATTATACAGTGTTCTTTCGTCGGACTGATGCAGGATGTATTCTTCTCGTTGTCTATGTTGATGATACTGATATCACTGGCGATGATCGTGTTGGGATTAGTAGCCTGAAGGCCTTTCTGCAGACACAATTTCAGACTAAAGATCTTGAGTACTTGCGGTATTTTTTGGGGGTCGAGGTGGCCCGAAGTAAGCATGGGATTTTTATTTCTCAGAGAAAATATATGATTGATATTTTACGAGATGCCGGCTTGTTGAATGCCAAAGGTGTGGAGTCCACAATGGATCCGAGTTTGAAGCTTCTTCCCGGTGACGGTGCTGTGTTTTCTCACCCTGACATGTATCGCCGAATGGTGGGGAAACTTAATTATTTGACCACCATGACCAGACCAGATATTGCCTATCCTGTCAGCATTGTGAGTCAGTTTATGTCTGATTCCCGTGTTCCTCATTGGAATGCAGTGGTTCGTATCCTCCGGTACCTCCATTCTAACCCGGGGAAGGGTCTACAGTTCTGTGATCGCGGTTATTTCCGTACCAAGGGCTATTCTGATGCAAACTGGGCAGGATGCCTGATTGATAGGAGATCCACATCAGGATTCTCTGTCTTTGTTGGTGGGAACCTGGTATCGTGGAAAAGCAAGAAGCAAGATGTGGTGTCGAGATCCAGTACTGAGACGGAATACAAGTCTATGGCGTTGGCAACATCCGAAATCATGTGGGTTCGGCAACTTCTCACTGAATTAGACGAACCGCCTATGGGTCCTACCAAATTGTGGTGTGACAATAAGTCTGTTGTCTACATCGCTACTAATCCAGTGTTTCATTAGCGGACTAAGCACATTGAAATCAACTATCATTTCATCCGCCAAGAATATAAGAATGGCACTATTGAGTTTAGCATTGTTCGATCTGGACAACAGTTGGCTGACGTGTTCACTAAGGCGCTGCCTGGGCCCCGGGTTCACTACATTTGTAACAAGTTGGGCATAATTGATATTTATGCTCCAACTTGAGGGGGGCGTTAAGTATATTTAGTATTAATAATAACCTGTGGGGATGCCCACAGTATTTACTGTATGCTCTCATTACTTAATAAATACGTGTGTACGTCTCTCAATGAGGATACACACTTTCCCATATTCTTTCTTTCTTTTCTAACAATTTGCACCCAATTAATTTCTCCCTTCTAGAAGAGATACCCTTGTACCATTCGTTTTCAAAGCTGGCATACCCTCAATCATAACCTTTTTTTCACTTAGAATCAGCAATAGCTTCCATCTAACCCCACGAGATCGATATAGAGAACAAGAAACAAAAACACGATATGAGGGTAATAATGAGTCATATGAGATAAAATATGAAATTGGATATTGAGTACACATCCTAACTCCTTTTTTAAGGCAAATAAGTAAGTCACAAGTATCATGAGTAACATCGGAAGACTCGTTACCAAGTGGATCAGTGGAAAAGATTGAAACTAAAGACGGAGATAGCAATTGGCTAAGTGATAGTGGCACACGAGCAATCTGATCCTTCTGACATCAAAAATAAATATGCAGATCATTTCTATCTAATCGTCCAATAATATCTTGCTCTTTTTCTCCCTCACCCAATTCTTCCTTCTCTCCCTCATTAGGAATAAGGTCTCTCTATCTAAAATTAGGAAAAATTATTCCTTGAGACTACTGATTATGCTAAATTTGTGTATCTAATGACAATATCTCTTCCAGTCTATATGTCTCCCCCAAAATAGATATCTCAGGGAAATGGGAAAAAAGACTCTCCCCAAAAGTAACACCCATACTGATAAAACACTTTGCATGTGGTAGGAGCATAACATTTATAACTTTTTAGGTAGCAGAGTAGCTAATAAAGATACATTTAACAAATTTAGAATTTGATTTTTCACCCGGGTGCTTAGGAGCATGACCAAAGCAATTAAAATGGTAGCCTCGTGCACTAAGCTCCCACGTATGCGGGGTCTAGGGAGACAAGCGGACCACGATGGGTCTATAGTACGCAACCTTACCAAAAATCCAGAGTAGAAGAGAAGAGACAGAGAAAGACCCGAGAAGAAGCTCGAAAGGAGTTTTGAACTGGAAGACACTAGAAGACATGAATAATAAGATAAGTAGCCATAAGGACCACCTCGCTCCAGAAAGACTTAGAAACATGCACAGTGAGGAGAAGAGAATGAGCAACCCAAAAAAGATGATAATTTTTGCATTCAGCGACTACATTTTATTTAGGAATGTGTACGCAGCTCGTCTAGAAAAGAATACCATGATCCTTTAGATAAACGCGAAAAATGCCATTAGCACATTCAGTCCCATTATTAGTACGAACAATATTGATGTTTGTATTAAATTAGTTACGCACCATTTTATGATAGTTTTGAAAACAAGAAAAGACTTCATTCTTAGTGCAAAGTAAATATACACAAGTAACACGGAAATAAGGGTGGTCGATCCTAATAGACTCCACACGCCTAACAGAAGAAGCAATAAACAAGGGTGGTCGATCTTCAAGAACTATATTCTATACTAATAGAAGCCCAAACATAGGCGGCAAGCCCTAGACCCAACCTAAAGAGCAAGAAAACCCCGAAAAACCATGAGAAAACCCTAACTATGCGCCGAAATCAACCAAGAATCAACAATAAGGCTTAATCGAGCCTTCTGAAACCCTAGTCAACACCCATGGAGGCATCTTCAACCATTGATCCAAGCCTAGCCAACCGCAATCGCGACTTGCGAAGAAAACTCCCAAAAAACTCAAAAAAATGGGGAAAAAAATGGAAAACGCATCAAACAATCCAAGAAAAAAAGTGAAAAATCATCACTCCGATCTACAAGACTAGTTGATCACCTGGGAGTGTTTTTTTCTAAACAATGACGAATTAAAAAAAAAAGAACAAACGCAAAAAAAAAGAGAAAAAAATGACTAAATCTTCTTTACACAAAATCCTGCTCTGATACTATATTAAGATTACTACTGTAGACATAGAGGTATTAAAGACAAAGCTAGAGAGAGAATTCTCATGGTAGTAAGAGAGCAACTTAGATTTAGCTCCCTTACCATTGTTATTTATATAATAAGATCATAGCATAATAATACCCCCAACTTAACAATAGCCTTCTCTAATGATTTTACTAGATCCACTATTTTGCTTTTATTTTTTATTTTGTTTTTTTGGCAATTTTGGATGAGAAAATACTTCTAAATGGTTCCGTGAATAATTTGGTACCACAATATTTGCAATCCAATAATAGCAAAAAATATAAAAATAAATAATTAGTACAAAACAAAAGTACCTGCATCAGTTCCTTCTCTCGTGAGGCCTTCCATAGTCGAAATTGTTCTGCCTCTTGTTTTATCTTTTGTTGCAATTGAACCTTCAACCTCAAAGAATTAGCAGCATATAAAAATAAGAAAAAGAATGTGAAAGTGATAAAAAAGAAAAACATAATTCAACCTTTTGTGCCTTGATGAATTGTATTTCTTCTTGCAACCGTTTTGCTGCTTCGTCACTCTTCTGTTTTTGCTTCAAAAGCTGGACCTGGTTCTCTTGTTTCTTCTTAAGATCTTGAATCTGATGTGTATAAATTGTGGAAATGTTTTTTTTATTAGATTACAATATGATACAAAATATACTTTCAATCTAAAAATAACAGCATCTTGGTGAAGAATACCTGTGCCTCAAGTGATTTCAATTTCTGCGAATGGATATCTTGTAACTTCTGTGTTTGTCCATCAGAATTAGCAGCACGATTTTCAACTTCAGCCAACAAACGATCCCTTTCTTGCTGCATTGATGAAACAGCTGAAAAAAGTGAACATCAACTTTAAAGGTCACAAAGATTAAAAATATACAAAAGAAACATGTATTAACCTGAACTGTTCTTTTCTCATCCTCGAGTTCCATGATTTTCTTTCCAAAGTGCTGCTTAAGAGCCGCTGAGTCAAATCCTCCAAAAAGTTTCATCTCTGACTGCAAAGACATTAAATGCCAAAATGCATCTAAAACGAAAGAAAACTACCATGTGCAGAAGACACATTCAAGAATGCACATAAAACTGCAATGAAACAGCATACTTGAAAGAAGAAATGCAACATACATTTCACCAGTCATGAGTCTAATAGAAATATTCTTGAATGAACAAACATTAACACGAGAAGAATTTGTTATTATGAGCTGATATACTGATACAGAATTGTTGATCCTCGAACCATATGGGAAGCATGACTACTAATAACACGAATATTGATAAAGAATATATTGGTACTCTTGAGTATCATTTATTATTTGGTGACCATCTAATTCCACTCTGTTTTTAGTTTCTCCCATATGGCGTGTCAAACTCCCAGCAATTAATCACAAAAAGTACAATATTTTATCGTGGCCTTTCAACCTTGCCAACAAACTATGCTCCTATACTTCTACAAAAACTTGATCTTCTTTCAAGGCCTCCCTTATATACACTAATTGTTTGATTTCAAGCCATTAGGCTGACTCTTGCACCTAAAGAAGTCAATCAGATTATTGTCAACATGTTTTGCCACAATCCAGGAGTCAAAAAAAGGGAAAAGTTGTACACCAGCAGGAAAATCCTGATCCATCCCACTCTACCCTGCATGAAGATTTTAAACTTGCCTCGTCCTGTTCTTTGATTTCATAAGTTCAACATAAAGCATGTTCCAATAATTCTTTCAGAATCAAAATAAACGTCATTTACTATGAAAACAAGGTTTTGAAATCTCTATGATAAACAGCGATTCCTGAATCCCCATTTCCCCACAAATCAAAATGTGTTTATGAAACCAAAACTGTACCTCTTTCTGCTCTAAACGTCTATTTAACTCATTCAACTCGTTATCCATAGAATTCTGCAGAAGTGTATGCTCCCACTCTTTTGCTGCTTCATCAATTTCCCCAGAATCAACTGCAAAATTTAGCATTTGTAACCCAAGTAAGAGAAAAAAATAAATGCAGGAAATCAATTACTCAGCGAATGACAAAGAAACACTAAACAGAAATAAGTTTAGAGCAAAAAGTTTCATCAACAAACATAAAGCTTAACCTTCTTAGTTTTGAATGCAACATCCAGTTCGAGCTCACGTCATTAATCGAAAAATATGACTCTTATCCAAGTTCTAAAGTAGTGATATCATACCCGTCATATTTTCACCCATTTGATAATCAGATGTGTCAATACTTTGCAAGCCCCTCCTAAACTCTTCACTTTCCATAGAACAGGTGCCATCAACCTCAAGGATGAAGTTACATGTGAGTACGGTAGGGTTTGAAGATTCAAAATAAACTTTTTATAAGGTCTCCATCCCTCGCCCAGGAAGAGATGCAGCCAACCCAACACATACACTTGGCCACTCTCATTTTTAAAAACCCATTTAAAATTAAACAAATGGCACCAAGAATTGAAATATATTACACGTCCAGAACTATCACATACTTGAACATCTGTTTCACATTGCTCTGTGACAGCAGTAGCACATCTGCTGCGGTATTCATGAAGTGCCCGACAAAGATCCTTGTTAGTAGCCTCAAGCCATGCAATCCTTTCCTTTAGAACCTAAAGAGTAAAAAAATTACTACCTTCTTTTTCTTCGTAAATAATCCACTGAATTCTCTCTACAGAAAACAAAAATTAAGAATGGCCAAGAGTTTAGTAGCAAAATCAGCAAAGATGTAGGTTATGATAAAAGTACCTGTATTTCATCAGATGAAGCTCCTCGCCCACGTGCACAAAGTTCTGCCTGCAAGCATTCTAATTTTTGACGCATCTTCACCATCTCATTGGATAAAGGATCTCTGTTGACCTGCGTGATCATTAACAAAATCCCTGGTCAGACATCTCTCTGCGACAGAGGCGACGCCACAGCTTATGCTGTGGAGTCAACCGAACCCACTGGCCGGAGGAAAAAAATACTATGTATTATTTTTAAGAAAATCTTATTTGCCACCACAGTAAAATAAAAAAGAACCCAATCAATTTTTTAGGAAAGTTCTAAATGCACACACTTTGTTACTATTTACATCTACCGGTATAAGTTTTTATTGCATATTGTATAATTGTTCAATGCACCTAAATAGTGTATTAAGCGTGTGTTTGGCCTGGTTTTTTTGTTGACTTTTTGGTTTTTTAACTTTTTTTTGTAAAAATATAGATGTGGAAAGATTTGGAAAAACCCTATTGATTATAGTATGAGGGCAAAACAAATAGGCTTCTTAAGATGCTTTTAAACAAAAAAGACTTAAAAAAAAAAAAGACCAAACAGAGGCGAAGTATAAAATGGTGAGGTATTATCATCCCCCAATGACCCAAATCCTAATCCATATTACTTTTGCCTTTTTCACTTTCTTAATCCATATGAAATTCCTCATGAATTGTTTCTCCTATTTCATTTTTCCTTTTTTCACTACGCTACTGAACTTTGAGATTGCAAAGAGCCGAAGTCGAAGGGATTGGGACTGGACAAGAGTTCTTTTCATCTTTATATTTTTCGTATTGCCACTACTCAACTTTGTGAAGACAAAGGGTTTTTTATTCACTTTTTCATCTGTGATTCTATATCGCAACAGCTGTGACGGTAGAAATTAGAGTTCTTTCTATACTATTTTTCGGTATGTGGGCAACAAATTTCTGAATTTTTTAGATTAAATCTCTGATATATTGCTGCATATTGCATATTCTATTTCAGCTCTTTTGATTCAATAAATGAGAATTTTTTGTTATGATTCCAAATGTTCAAATTAATTTAGAAGTTTATTGAAAATATACAATGAATATTATTATATCCTATAGAATTATTGAATTTGAGTTACCAATGACCCCAGTGACAAAAATTACTAGAGTCGCCACTGATCTATGAGGCGAGGCAAAGGAACTCTACTAGAATGTGGAAAAAAGGGGAAAGGAAAGGTGAGGGGGGATAATCTTACAACAGGCTTATTCTGGATGTTCCGCGCACGATTTGCATACTTTAGTGTGTTAAGAGTCTCTTCGGCATTTATATCAGCAGGACTAATGCAGGCTGGAAAAAAAAGTAATTTGATAGGCATAAGCAAAACCATTAAAAAAAAAAACATCCAAGTATTAGTCATAATAACAATGTGTTTAATACTAATATAAAAGGAAATAGATTATAACACGAAACACACAATAGAACACACAGGTTTTATATCAAGTATCCTCCTCAATATGCAATTACATTTCTGCACAAAAGAATTCCACAGATTTCTCCAGATGCAAAAATGTGTCTGGGTGTGTTCAAGTGAGGATTAAGGAAAGAAAAAAGGGAGAAGGTTAAATCTTGAACACTAAAATTGGAGGTAGTGACCACTTATTTGTGAAATGCCAAAGCATGCTAACAGTGCATGTTTTTCTTCTGTTAGGATAAAAAAAATTTACCGAAGATATAGCTCTTAACATAGTAGAATGGTGTAAAAAGATTCATATAGTCATCCCCAATTGATTGAGACAAAGGCTTAGTTTGGTTTGATTTGGTTTGGTTTAGGATAAAGAAATTCAACTGTCTGCCAGAAGGACACATCTGCTAGAGTAGCCAAGTGAAGGAAAAGAGCAGAAAAGGTGGTCAACTACAGAGAGGAGCATCCTCAGGAATGATCGTGGGACATAAAGAGCACATAAATTTAGTCAAAGTTTCATAGGTAGCTTAGAGACTCCATGATATGAACTATACCAAACTTCTTTAACTTCTCATTTTAGGTTTGTGAATTGTCATCCACCCAAAGCCCAACTGTCATCTTACAATTTTTGCATACAAAAAAAAAATTATTCATAGCCAGAAGATAGTAGTATGCTCAAACAAGAATTTACCAACTCAAGACATCATTTAGAAATAAAGATAAATTTGAGACGTGAAAATGTTATATAAAGGTATAAAGGAAAATAGGAAAGCAGCGAAAATATGATGCACAAGTAGTGCAGCTCATTACTATAGAAAACATTTTATGTGGTGCACAAGTAGATTCAAGCTCAATGAAACAAAAAGAAAAGTACCAATCATGACAGTTCTGCTGTTACCACCAAGGGAATCCTGCCAAAATGTCAAAACATAAGAGCAAGAATACGAAAATAAACAAGCAAATAAAAGGACACCAAACAAATCAGGAGAAGTTTAAGAAAGAACAGTAGAGCTTCCTGGGCCATTTAGACACTTCCCAGATAAGTAACTGTTACATCCTCTTCAGGAGTAACGACCAATTCTACAATCACATGTCAACTTCTGCAACCAAGTTTCAGATAACAAGATATAATCAACAGTTATCCGGAGAAAACTGATGATCCGGTTGCAAGACCCAGCCTTTCATCAGCCTCAAGGAACAGTGATAAATAATCTGCAAGGTACCGAGGCATACAATTTCATGTTTGTGCTAATTGGAAATCCTAGAAGCCCTGTGCTTATTATAATATTGAATAACCTAATTGCCACAGCTAGCATAAAATCCTAGAAAAGTGAAAGATGGCAACTTGTGAGATATACTGTGAATTCCACCTCTTTAAGTTTCCATCTCTATTTAGATTAGGTAAATACATTTATAGATGTTGGTTCATCTCCTCTCCCATGATGTTTCAGATTCTAAGTAGTGAATTATGCAACATGGCGGTTTGCTTGATAAGTGTTTTTCAGTTGCACCATTTGAGATTCTATAAAGGATATTGGTTATGGTGAAGACAAGTTAAGTAGTAGTAATTTGAAAGTAAGATGCTTTCACATATTGGCGCGCGCGCGCACACACACACACACACACACACACACACACACACATGCAGCTGAAGAGTTGTACACCACCATAAGGTTTAATTCTCCCAACCAACCAACAAAGACAGAATTCGGTGTTATCCATTTAACTAGTGATACATTATCTCATCAGTTGTACTAGATGATAAGTTGGTGCTCCTTTGGTTTTTAGAAGGTCAAACATATTTTTATAGCATATCAACATAGATTTATGCAAGAACATTGAGCAAATAGATTCCCTCTAGTGGATACTGAAATAGGTCATTTCTTATTAAACTCAGGGAAAAAATATTTAAAATAATGCAACCATAAAACACAAAATCTGTTGAACCTGCAAAAGCCTAGTAAGTTTACTATCTCGATAAGGAACATGGACACCTTCTTTCCGCTTTTTTTCATCACCAAGTGCGCTGATAACATTACCCAGTGCAAGAAGGCCCTTGTTAATGTGCACTCCTGTTCAAAAGAACAGCATGTTACATATAACTCTTCTGTGACGAAAAGTGCTAGTTGCAACAAGTGGCAAACAAGTTCCCACCTTCCTTAAAACGCAGACCATCAGAACCTGTTCTTTTGGCTCGCTCGGATCCAGCAAGATCCACTAAATGCAACTTGGCACATAAATATTCTTCGCCCATGCTCTCATTAAGACTGCCGTCACCTGGAAAATCTGGATTGAGCTTATGCATTTGCTCCAATGTGATGGTGAAGATGGCATGTGAACGACTGCATAAACAAACAACAAGCCACAAAAGTTGTCATTTTTGAAACTTGTAACTACTAATATTAAAAAAAAAAAAAGAAAAAAAGAAAACTCTACTATCAGAAAGAATCCAATGATAAATTATTATTCCACACTCAGCCAGTTCAGAGACACTCATTGTAGGCCTAAATCAGGAACCAATACGTATAACATGTAAAAAAGATTGAAATTTGAAGCAGAGAAATAGACCATTGTACATATAAACTAAGTCTTCAGGTTAAAGGTAATGGAATTTCAAAATACAATGGCTTCTTCTTCATGCACCCGGATAGTATAGGAGGACATCGTTGCTCAGCATCTATCTTCCTAAGAGGTAATATAAAATAGAACGTAGAAATATGAGGTTAACCTTGACTGATTATTCATGTTTGTGCTCCCAGTTGCCCTGTTCAAAGATCCTTGCTCTAGGTAGCTAGCCATTTCTTTTAGCGTCGCGACATTGACTTCAGTAGATCCTGCCAGTGTAATAACACCATTTGATGTCTCACGAATTTGTATTGGCGGTTTCACATGAACAGTTACTTTCCCCACATGCCCATTTGTAGTTCCTGATTTATTTACAGAAGTGAGATCCAGCAGGTCTTGTACTTCTTCTTTTAGGATCTTCAGACAAAAAATAATTGAAAAAACAGTTAAATACGTGCTATGGGAATTGATAACAGCATATTACCCATGGCGACTGCATAATATCATAAAAGTTCTCCTGGCAGTGAAGAGTTGGTGGACAAAAACAGTAACACAAAGTACTGATTGAAAATGCAAAACCACAAATGAAAGCAAATTACAAGACCACAAATGAAGATAGCAAATTACAAGATGCGGTAACAGAGTGTACAAATATCAATCTCATGTGCTCATATCAATTTTAAGCTTTGCACATTCACTTGAGAAACATTATGCTAACAATAAAAAATCAGTGCACAAAATCTGAAGAACAAGAAACCTCAGGCCTAATTAACTGGAAAAAAATAAGATTGATTCAGAAAGGTAAACTCCCCGAGTTCAAAAAGTGAAAAGCTACCGACATTCTCAGTCTTATGTAAGTTTTTATAGAACTTCAGAAATATATTATATGGATTGAACTCAAATAATTGTACTACTAGTACAAATTTCCACTATTTATGAGTAGATGCATGCGTTATTGTTGTTACTACTACTACTACAATAACAATAATAATGAGCTTTCAGCAAAGGTCTCAAAAAAGAAGTTTTAACACGCAAGGTCCATCAACAAAATTTTTAACGCGCGAGATCCAATCGTTTACAACACAGATAAATTTAACACAAACAAAAAAATTTATATGTAATGCATACAAATAAATTTATTTGTCGTTCTTTTCTAACATTAACAAATGTTAGACAGATAAATTTATCTGTTAAGTCAAATAAGCACAAGTAACAGATAAATTTATTTGTTTTGTGAAACAAGCACAATTTGCTAAACAGATAAATTTATCTGTTCTTTTCTAGCATTTATCAATGCTAGACAGATAAATTTATTTATGCGCTTTATACGTTTTTTGAAAAGGTACAATGTTCTTTATATAGATAAATTTATCTGTCTACTTAAATTTATCTGTCTACTTATTTATACAAAACAGAAAAATTTATCTGTGTGCTTTATACGTATTTTGAAAAGGTACATTGTTCTTCATACAGATAAATTTATCTGTATGTTTTGAAAAATACACAGATAAATTTATTTGTTCAAGGGTCCAACTGGATCTCGCGCGTTAAAACTAAACCTCACGCGTTAAAATTTTTTATGGTGAATGAAAAACAAAACCGACGCTACTTTAAGGACTTAAGACTAATTTTCCAGAATAATAATAAGTATGATTCAGAAAGGTAAACTCCCGAGTTCAAAAAAGTGAAAAGCTACAGACATTCTCAATCTTGTGTGAGTTTTTATAGAACTTCGAAAATAAATTATATGGATTGAACTCAAATAATTGTACTACTACAAATTTCCACTATTTATGATGCAGGTGCACGTGTTGATGTTACTAAACCTCTGGCTTAATTAACTGGAAAAAACTAAGTATGATTCAGAAAGGTAAACCCCCCAAGTTTAAAAAAGTGAAAAGGTACAGACATATATTATTTATTATGAGTTTTTATAGAACTTAAGAAATATATTATATGGATTAAACTCAAATAATTGTCAAGAGTTCCACTATTTATGATGCAGATGCATACGTTGTTATTGTTACTACTACTATGATGCAGATGCATGCGTTGTTAGTTGTTGTTGTTATTGTTGTTACTACTGCTACTACAAATTTTCACTATTTATGATGCAGATGCAAGTGTTGTTGTTATTACTACTACTATGATGCAAATGTAAGTATTGTTGTTATTGTTGTTAGTTGTTGTTGTTACTACTACTATTACAAATTTTTACTATTTACGATGCAGATGCATGCGTTGTTGTTGTTACTAAACCTGAGGCCTAATTAACCGGAAAGAATAAGTATGATTCGGAAAGGTAAACTCCCCAAGTTCAAAAAAAGTGAAAAGAAACAGGCATCCTGATCTTCTGTGAGTTCGTATAGAACTTAAGAAATATATTATTTGGATTGAACTCAAATAATTTCTAAAATTTCCACAATTTATGATGCATATGCATGCGTTGTTGTTGTTGTTGTTACTATTACAAATTTCCACTATTTATGATGCAGATGCATGCGTTGTTATTGTTACTACTACTATGATGCAGATGCATGCGTTGTTAGTTGTTGTTGTTATTGTTGTTACTACTGCTACTACAAATTTTCACTATTTATGATGCAGATGCAAGTGTTGTTGTTATTACTACTACTATGATGCAAATGTAAGTATTGTTGTTATTGTTGTTAGTTGTTGTTGTTACTACTACTATTACAAATTTTTACTATTTACGATGCAGATGCATGCGTTGTTGTTGTTACTAAACCTGAGGCCTAATTAACCGGAAAGAATAAGTATGATTCGGAAAGGTAAACTCCCCAAGTTCAAAAAAAGTGAAAAGAAACAGGCATCCTGATCTTCTGTGAGTTCGTATAGAACTTAAGAAATATATTATTTGGATTGAACTCAAATAATTTCTAAAATTTCCACAATTTATGATGCATATGCATGCGTTGTTGTTGTTGTTGTTACTATTACAAATTTCCACTATTTATGATGCAGATGCATGCGTTGTTGTTGTTGTTGTTGTTGTTACTACTATTATTATTGTCATGGACTCTTTGTTATTATTATTGTTATTTTTACTTTTTGGGATAATGATATTTGTTATACGATCTTAGATATAATTCAATCTCAAAAGTTAGCTATTAAGGTGAAAGTGCATTCACACTTATATACTGCACATTAATTTTCTATTCAGGCAACGCGAGACTTTACTTCACAATATTCAAACTCTCCTTATGAGAGACAAGGTGACAAAAAAATAAGCATGAGAAGCTAAAAGGGTAGTCTAAATATCATTTTCCCTTTGTGCTATTATTATTATTATTATTATTATTATTATTATTATTATGTGCAACATGAACTTCCAACCAAAACATTAATAGCTTCCGGAAATATGCCAAGAGCATAGTTGTCAAATCGACATACGTATTGTGTATCGTTTTTCTATTTTTCTGAATCATGTATCGTATCGTATCAAGTATCGTAAGATATTTAACATATTTAAAAACAGGTCAAAAAATTGTGTATATTTGATATAATACAAACATATTACAACAATAAACTATTAAATGATGTTAATTAATAACATTATGATAATATGGTTCTCAAAAATAAAAATATGTGTTAATCAATACTTAATACATATGAAATACAATAAGAAATATCATAACTAAATGCATTATTATAATTCAAATCGAATTTATTATATATGTTGAATAGCTTGATATGTATTGTTGGGCTCATTTCCTAATAACTTACGTTTTTGAAACAATTAGTGGCTTAATATGGTATCAAAGCTCTGGTTCCGCGAGATCTTGAATTCAAGTCTCGTTATATGTGTTTTTCTATTATATTTGTTGTTGTACACTATGTGTGTTGGTGCACCTATTTAGTTTAGTTTGTTTACTTTTTCACATGCAAAATAGGATCGCACGTGAGGGGAAGTATTAAATAACTTAATATACATTGTTGAGCACATTTCCTAACCGCTTAAGCTTTTGGGACCATTTGTGACTTAACAATATAAAATAGGGATAATTACACTTACCTCTCCTGATATTTAAGTTTATTACAAGGACCTTCCATGTGGTCTCTGAAATTACACTAATCTCTCCTAAGATTTAATTTTAACATCAATTGCACCCCAATTGTTAAAATTTCTATTAAAATTTAATGGAAACTGCCCCTCCCACCCCAAAACCACCCTTCTCACCCTAAAACCACCCTTCAAATCACCTTTTCCCCCCAAAATCACCCTTTCCATCCCAAATTTCAACGGAATTGTGGTTTTGGGGTGAGAATGGTGATTTTGGGGTGGGAGGGGCGGTTTTCGTTAAATTTCAACCGAAATTTTAACAGTTTTGGTGCAATTGATGTTAAAATTAAATCTCATGGGAGGTTACTGTAATTTCAGAGGCCACATAGGAGGTCACTGTAATAAGCTTAAATCTCAAGGGAGGTAAGTGTAATTATCCCTATATAATATGTTCTTTGTATTATCCTCCCATATCATTTAAGTTTAAAATTTTAATATACAACTTTTAAGTTCTCGACTACTTAGTTTATATGATAAAAGTTAAAACTATACCAATGTTAGTGGCCGTAAATTAATATTGTAAAATACTTACTACTAGACATGTAGATATGTATAAAGACAAAACAAATATTAAAGAAAAATGCTCTAATATCTTAACAATGCAAAACTTTATAATGATATCTATTTTTACAAATTAAATTATCTAAAAAGTTAAGTATTAATGTATCGTATGTATCATATCACGTATCGCATATTGCATATCGCTTTATGTATCGTATGTGTATCGTAAGATACAAATTAATATAAGATATGATATGTGATACGTATCAAATTATCTCTGTAATGTATCAAATCGTACGATACGTATCATGAATCGTAAGTTTTTAATAACAGAGGCCAAGAGTACCATAGCAAATGAATTGAAGAAAAATGTTTAGTGCGTAGACATGTAAATGAAGAAAAAGAAGAAGAAACAATTGAATCAACCTCAATGAAGGAAACATGCAATTGGAATTCAGTTTGATGCTTCAAAGTTTCAATCTTGCTGAACAGGGCATTCATAACTTGTGGAATCAATCCAGTTTGGCAACCATCTTTAAAGCTAGTACCCATTGTGTAGGTTTTCCCTGAACCCGTCTGTGGCAGAATGAAACATTAATTATACAAGATTGTGTGCAAAATGAGCTGGAATACCACCCAAAAAAAAGAAGAAGAAGAGCTTTCCCGTTAACAATAAAAGCCTTTACCTGACCATATGCGAGAACAGTAGCATTATATCCTTGGAACAATCCATCAACAAGTGGAGCAACACACTCTTCAAACATGGCAGACGGGGAAGAACCAGTACTCCCGTATACATGATCGAATGTAAATGAATGAGTGCCAATTTGTACCTGCAATTTAGTAACAACCAAAATTAACCAAAAAAGAATCAGATTGATATGCTTTGGTTGCCTCAGAAAAGTAAATAAATAAAGGCAAGAGAGTATTATATTAACAATGTAAGCAAAATAATTGGATGATGGCTAAAATGGAGAGCTGAAAACATGGTTTTTTTTTAAGGGTTTCGTCTCTTTAATTGTTATTAATATTATTTTCCTAGTGTTAGTATATTTATTGTTGCTCCTGTCATAGGTCTAATCTGTATTAAATAACTTTCCATACAAATAGGTATTTGGCAAAGAAAACTAGTTTGTGTACCATGAGACATGAACCTATGATAATTTGTGTACATAATCTTCCAATCAGTGCTTAACATGAGGTTGGATTGCTATCACAATTTGAAAGCAACATACAGCTTCTTAAATTTGGACCTTCTATTCATTTTCAATGGTTAAGTTTGCCTAACAATTGCATTTTGCAAGCACTTCTTGGACTACATAACCAATAAAAGTTTACATGCCATTCATAACCAATAAAACTTCAAATTAATTTCACTAATTTTCCTTTCGTGGTTTTAGCAGTTTCCTTATCATGAACACCCGCCAACCATAAGAAAAGCACTTGCATTGTGCAAAATCAGATCCTTGTCAGATCAAACAAGCATTGAATCTTTTGCTCTCGGGTATCAAAAGTTAAATGAGAACCAATAAGCAGAATAAAGTACTCTACCCGGAAGATGAACAAAGTAGAAGTAAAATTACAAAAACAAAAAGGAAGATATTTCCAGAAGCCGTGATGTAATAGTAAATCCTCTCGTTATTGCCAAATACAAAGCAAGATGCAAATATTCAGCACGCATAATTTCCAAATTGGAAAAGTAGGTTTTTGCCAGATTGGTATACATTATACAAAAGAATATATACGCAATCCGTAAACCAATTTGATGCTTCGAGCAATTCATAAAGACCAGGTACTCAGAGACCAACAGAAATATCAAATTATGCGTCATGTATAGCAAAAAGAATTGTAAATTTGGCACTGCTAGACAGCAATGTGGCCAAAAATCTTCAACTCGCGAGAATTATGCTTGGCATAATCTTTGAGTACGCAAATAAATAAAAGCATCAGAATAAGGTTTAAATCCAGATTAAAAAGGAAACCAAAAAAAAACAGATAATGAGAACACAACTTGTCTGAGTCAAACATGCAGGATGACTCTTGGATTTCTCAATAAGCAAAACAAAACAAAATCTTGAAAATTCAAGAAAGCATCTTGAGATCTAGATCTCCAGGAACTCATTGTTTCTTAACCGTAATGACAACAAGTTAATTACGAACAAGAACTGAAGCGATTATAACTACTAATTAACCACACAAACACGTACAATTCTTGCAGAGAGCAAAACTTTGAGTATACATTTCAGTTTTCACATTGTGAGAGTGTGATTGCTAGCTACCTGAGGCTTCCCAGGGGCGACAGTGACACAGTCTTCACAACCTTGGAGCCGCTCATCGCCGATAAGTGGCCGGATGTGAACGGCAACCTTTACGCAGCAATCCTCCGCCGCCGAAGCTTCCATCGGAAGCAAAACTAAACAGAGAAAGAATCGTTATTGAAAGAGAATGGTTGCGTATTTGAGAAAAACAACAAATTTTCTTTTCAGGATTGATTCAGAACTGCAGAACAAGAAAGCGATGCATTAGCAACAGAAGCCAAAGGAAAGGAAGAGAAGGGAGAGAGAGTGTATATGTCATGCAATGTAGAGAGAGAGAGAGAGAGAGAGTGAAGAGAGAAATTATAGAGAGAGATTGGAGGGGACTGAAATCTGATTATTCTGAAGAGTGGGTTATGATATGCTCAACTCTGCGAAGACAACAACCGGTATCATTTTCCCATGGACATCACTGCACACAAACACCAGCCCCCACAAACGGACCAGTGGTGGAGTGGTGACAGCTAAATTCTGCGGCCCTCTTTCCCAATATACCCCTCGTGGTAACTTCCCGTTTCCGGCGTTATTACGATTTTGTCCCCCGCGACACTTCCACGTACGTATGTGCTTTTGTGCTGCATCCTTTTAAATTTTATTTTTTGGGGGGAATAAATTATTGATTTTTTTATTTAATTTGGTTATTTATAGCTGTTATGTTTTCGTATTGTGAGCCACGTGATGGGGAAAAACTCCGATCATTTATATAACAAGGTTAAATAATTTGTTATAATATATATATATATATATATATTAAGATTTTAATTTTTAAAATAAAATAATTTTGATAAATTTAATTCTATTTTCTCTCATGTTAAAAAAGTAAAAAAAAATATTCATTGATATTACTTTATATGATAGTTTATTTCACATTAATAGGATATATAAATTAAATTTAGTATATAAAATAATTTGTAACTTATTATTAATAATTTGAATTTAAGTATTTTTAATTGCACTATTAGGGCCTTTATTTAAGTTGTGTCAGTAATTCACATGAGTCAATACACTTTTTTTTACTAATTCAACAAAATATAATTAGTTTTTATTTTTATTATCTTTTTATTTTTTTACCTCTATAAAATTAGCAAATTAAAAAATATATTTTTTAATTAATTATTAAATTATCGATACTATTTTATGCCTTATTCTTAAATTATTAAAATTAAATAATTAAATATTTTTAGGCATAAATCATAATTAATACAAATACGCAATGCTAATAGCGTGCAATTGGTGAAAAGGTATTTTTTTTTTATCCCATTTGGCTCGAGATGAAATTGAAGAGAGGTAAGTAAAAAAATATACCTTTTGGGAGGGCGAAAATGGAATGTAACAGAATTTTTTTGTCAACCCTGGGATGATACTAGTAAGAATTAAAGACAATATAATATAAGAGAAAATATTTGATAAATAATTAAAATTAAAAAGATAAAAAATAATAAATAATAAAAATAATGTTCTTATATTCTAATTTTTTATTTTTAAAAATAAATTTGCCAAAGCAAAGAAAGTGTAATCCCGGAAAATTGCAAAACCTAATTCCAAGATTAAGGGTTACGCTGATAATAGTTTGTGATAGATTATCCTTAAGAGCTTAATCGAGAGAATTGTAAGGGATTGACTTGGTGATTAATTTTTTGGATTTAAAATTTTAATTTTTTTTAAGGTTTTAAGTTTAAATTTTTTTATATGTTATTAACTTTTTGAGATTATTCATACAAGTTTTGTCTCAGTTTTAATTGGACCCCTCGCTATTGAATGATGAAATTAGTTTCATATCAATTAATTGAGATATGCATAAGTTGGTCCAAACATCTTGATATATTAAAAAAAACTTAATAAAGAGAGAATGAGAGAAAGAAGTATTAATATTAATACTCTTTTAAAGTTATATTTATTAATTTTATGAATATTAATATACTTTATATAAATATTTATATATCGGCTATCTACATGTTACGGTTCGTAAGAACTCGCCTTGTTTGGTTGTATTTTTTAAAATCTATATTTAAAATAATATTTAAAAAAAGAATTTTGAAAAAAAATCATAACATTTTGAAAAAATAAAATGCATTTAGTTGTCAAAATTAACAGTTATTTTTCAGTGTCAAGTCCAGTGACAAAAAAAAAAACAAAAATAATTTTAAATCGTTTTTCAAAATTTTTAGTTTCGAGGGCTTTTTTCAACTCAGTTTTTTAAAAATTGTTAACAAACATATTTTATTTATTTTTAAATAATTTTTAAAAAAAATAAAAATAAAAACAGCAACGAAGCATGCCTTCTTGTTCAAGAGACAAACATGAATCAGAACAAAAAAAAAAGTACAAACACAGCGAATGCCACGTGTCCAGTATCGACATCCGACTACTAATATGGAGATGCTTTCCACGTAATGAAAGCAACGGATCAGTGCGAATGGCACTTTCTCGTTTGCTAATTCAACTTTAAATTGATTTTTTATTTTAATATTTTTAAATTAAATATTTAAAAAAATCATTTAAATTGAAAATCTATTCAAAATTATCAATACAAAAAAAAAACAACTTCTCAATCATTGTTTTTTAAAATTATAAGAAAAAATAAATTTAAGTTATTTTTTAAAACTTAGGGCTATTTATTTCAACATAAAATATTTTTATGTAAAATAATTTTATAGAAACTATTCTATTCCTTTTATTTTGTGGAGTTAGATTGTTACTTGAAAAATATTCTTTTTAAAAAAATTATAAATTTTTAAATAAAATACACTATTATTTTAATATATTCAATCGTTACTACCATTATCCACCGCTACCACCACCACAGCCACCATCCTCTCTTCACTACCATCCATGCTAGCACAAATGCTATACCCCACCACCACTACCACCACCACTGCTACTACTACCGCCATTGTCACCGCCATCGCTATTACCCATGCCACCATTGCCATCATTCATTCAATTGCTACCATTACTTCTTTCGTTAAGACCAAAATAACTTACTTATTTTTATGTAAATTATTTTTGTCATTTGATGAAAATTATTTTACATAAAAAAATATTTTGTAATATTTTCATCAAATTAAATAATAAAAAATAGATAAAATAATTACTAAAAAATATAAATCTGCTCTATTATTTTAAATTTTTATAAAACTATTTACAACTAGGGGTCTTAAAATAACAATTTCCAAAACCTATCCCTTTTAAATTATTTACTTACTGTTAAAATTTTTATTTGATTTTTACAACTATGAATTTTATTCATTTGCTACTCGTCAGAAAACTTTTAATACACGATAGAATTTCATTTATTAGTGAAATATCATATAAATATCATGATATTCTTTTAAAAAATAAATTATCGAGAAGTTTAAATATTACAAAACTTTTAAATAGATAAAACTTAAAATCAAGAAAATAAGTCAATTAAAAACGATTTAACTCACACTATAGTGTTTAAGTTAGTTTGATCAATACATTTTCAACAGTATCTTCTTGGACATACTAGTTTTATTTACTCAAAATAAATAAATACAAAAGTTATCACCTTAATACAAATTTTTGTAAAGCATACATTACAAATTTGTATACTTACTAATAATTATGTATGTTTTAGCAATCCTTATTGCTGTTGGTTATAAATTAATTAAAATTTTAAATAAGTAGTACTCCCTCTAAATTGACAAATTATTAAGTATTTTTGAAATACTATGTAAGCGATATCACGTGATATTCATAACCAATAAATAATTATAATTCATATTACGTGAGTCATCTCTTGTCTTATAACCACCCAATAAAGGTGAATTATTATGTTTTTATTGTAAAATTTGTCACAACATGAAATTGAATAAAAACATCACATAATATTTTGAGAAGACCGAATAATTATTCCTTTAAACTAAATTTCGGACTCTGCCACCAAATGTAATTAAAGTCTATCACCTTATTTGGTATTTTGTGCGTCCAATTAAGAACAAATAATTAATGCGAGTGATGACATCGTAGTTTTTTTTGCAGGACGATAATGAAGTTTTGGCGGTGGGTCTCCCGGCGTAGTAGCAAGGAGCATCATCCGTTGTATGTTCAAGCTTTGTTTTCTACAAAGTACTGTTTGATAATAACAAATCTATTTACATTATTAAAGTCTTCATGAGTGACCTATCACCTTTGTATTAAAAAGATTTAAAATAAAAACCTTAAAAAAACCTAGACCAAATGCTTACCTTGTTAGTCCATTCCAAATAAATTTAGAAAAGTATAACCGTTTTAGTTAAAATTTTAAAAAAATTTAAAAAAATTCTTATATATAAAAGTCTTCAAATGGCTTTTTTCATGTCATCTATTTTTATTTCTAGATTTATCACGAAGTAGCTTAAAAGTTAATTTTTTGCTTTTTTTTTTTCACTAAATGGTTTATTTTGATTGAATATAGGTCATTTGGTAAATTAATTTTTAAGTTGGATGATTAGATAAAACTTATTTTTTTTATTTTTTATTCAAATTGAACAATATTTCTCTTCTATATAATTATAATAATTATATGCATTTAGTATTAGTAGTAAATAAATTATAAAATATGAATATTATTGGCTTTTCTAATGGGGTAGAAAGTTTGAAGGCAAATTATAGAATACTCCTAAAGTATCAATCATACCAGCGATACCACGTGATACTTTAATTAGCTAACTGTTTGGTGAAATATAAATTCATTAGAAATTCAATATGATATATGATTTTATAATTATATAGGGGTTAGGACTTTTAGGATTTGTTTATAAATATGAACTTTATAATTCTAGTTCTGATGTGAAAAGTTAAATCAAATGGATATATAGATGTAAAGAGAAACAAGAAAATATCAAGGACATTGGATTGACCATTGAGTAGAAAAATAGAATTTGTTTTAGGGCTCGAGTTTTAGGTGTCTTATTTTGTTGTGTTTCTCGTTTCATAATTGAACACTCTACGAATTATGGTAGATTTTCTCTCTAATTCGTGAACATAGACAGATTATACCGAATCTTATAAATTATTGTATAATTTTCTCTTTGATGTGTGCATATACAGTTGTACTTCCATTTGCGTTCGAAGATTGATGTTTCAATGCTAACACTAGAAAGAAATGATTGCAACTCACATTACGTAGGTCAACTATTGTCTCTCAACCACCCAACAAAAATAAATTATCATGTTTCAACCGTAAAATTTAATATCACGATGTTAAGTAGGAGTATCATGTGGAATTCTCACACAGTACTCCGGAAGCACCAAATAATTATTAGAGTTCAAATAGGCTGTTATAAGGTTTGGTGTTTTTAATTTGATTTTTTAGTTTAACATTTTTTCATTTTTTTTCAAACAAAACATGTTGATTTTTTTTCCTAAAAAAAAAAAAAGTTGACTGCTAATCATCCATTGATTTTTCAACATTAGTCCATTCGAATCTTCACTTAGTTTTTTCCATATCTTGGGCCAAATAGTTCTATTCATAAGACTCGGACACTACCTCACCGGTTAGAGAGGTCATCTTTAATACATTGTTATGCATCACAATCATCGTCTATATATCTTTCAAATGCATAGAACAAATTGTGAGTAATGTTGAACAAATTGTGAGTAATGTTGAAGGAGGTTGTTTTCTCCATTATGTGTATCCTAATGTGAAAAGTATGTTTTTTTATTTTTTTAATTGTGGTTCGCCATCAACCTCACCTTGATAGTTATGTTACGATTATTTGAAAACTTATATGCGATGAATAGATTCTTCAAGGCTTTAGTTCTATATAAGTATAGTCGTATTCTTTAGGACCACTTGAAGTTTTGTTTCATTAATTTTAAAATTTTAAAGTTAAATGAAGTGTACGTAAACTAATTTAAACACCCGATGATTCAAATTTTGTCAAACGGAAAAGGTAAAAAAAAATTAAGATAAACAAAATTTATATTTGCTTAATTCTCATCTCAAATGAGGCAGACAGGGGCAAGCAAAAGTTCAAATATTTATTTGGGTGGAAATGGAATAAATGGTTTTTATGAGGAGTTAGGACCGAAGCAAAGGTTGGGGGGTGGAGGGGATTGAAAGAGAGACCTACATATTTAGACACAGCCAGCTGGTTGTCTCCTACCTCACATGACGCTTTTTTATAGTCTCATAATTCGGTGGGACGCCACCACTCATCGGTCAAGACTAATGGCCTGATGGGTACAAAGTTAAAAAAATCAATCTATTATGTTTAGCAAAATAAATAAATAAATAAATAAATTGGGTGAATTAATTATTAGTACCCGACGTGTAGAAGATTTAATTTCACTATTAATTTTTTTTAAAACTTAAGTCCTATTTTTAAATTTATCGATGAAATATGATAATTTTATCCTATATTAACAAATTTTATCTGTCTTTCCTCATTGTTTGCAACAAACTCTGGCCGCCTGTCACTGTTGTTCTCTTCTTTCCAACGCTATTGCCCTTGGCCTGGTCAGCGGTCTTCTTTATTGACAATCTCTCAATTGTCTCCACCTTCTTGCCTCTCTTTGCGCTTGTCATCGATAAATCGCCATGAGCGAAAAGCTAATTACCGTCGAACACTCCCTCATCACCACCGATCATGAGCGCCACTCCACCAACAAAATAATACATTATTTACAAAATAAAAAAGCTAAAAAATTTTGAGTTGAAAAACGGAACTTTTTAACTGTTGATATTTTTAAACAAAAAGAAAAAAAGACGCATTTAAGCCGACTTTAAGTCGGTTGCCAAACGATGGCGAAATTTTATCTTAACTTTAATTGAGATTTGCTAATGAATTGTAAAATTAATCTGTTAAAAATTAATTAATGCGCACTCAAACTAAGTCAAATACCCTCGTATATCAAAAAAAATAATAATTTTTTTACTTGGTGCTTTATTTACTATTATTGTTTAATTTAATTATATAAAATAATAATATTATTCAATTTGAGAAAGAAAAAAAATGGTGTTTTTATTCAAAGAACTGACAAGTTACTTAAAAAGTAATTTATCAATCGATCAACTTTTTAAAGTTTTTAACTTTTTAATTTAAAAAAAAAAAAAAACTGATTACCCATTAGAATTAGGCCCTCGGATGAATGGGTCCCAAGTGTGAATCGATGTACGTGCTGTGATCAATGCACAACATAATGTGTTATGAAGTTTAAATATTGTAATTTTTAAATATATTTTTATAATTAAATTTGTTCATTATGCAGAACTTACCGAATTTATTATTCATGTTAAAAACTAAGTCCATACGATATCAATATCTAAGTGATCGGTTAATATTTATTTAACTAAGTTGATACTGATGTTAACAGATTACTTAGTTATTAGTTACTGATATTGGATCAATTTATTTTTTTATATAAATTAAAATTTTAATAAACTTTACATAATAAATAAATTTAATCATAAAAATATATTAAAAATTAAAATATTTAACCCATACAATACAATGTGCTGTATATTAGTGCACGGCAGAGACTCCGGCTCCAAAGAGAGGATATTTTCAGTTTGAAGTACCACACCATCATAAACAGAAAAAGTACTAAACCAGCTCAGCTTGTAAGATACATTAATGTTTGATCCAACGTCGGCGTGTTTGAAAAAGTTAATGCTACTTATTTTTAGTTTTTTAATTAATTTTAATTATAATTTATAATTTATTTTAAATATTTATAACATTTATTATAAATTATAATTATTTTTTATTTTAAATAAAAATTAAAATTTTTATTATATATTTACAATTTTATTACAAGATACAATTTATAACCTTCGTTTTGGCAATCCCAAACACCATAATCAAATTCTTAGATTTTTTTGGTTGATTTATTGCTCTCTTTGAAGGCGTGAACCCTCTTTTTCTTAGATTTTATTTTGCTATTAGAAAAGTGAGAGTGGATAAAAGTTACGGGCCCAAAAGTCCAGCCCGAATACAAAGGGACCGAGGCCCTACCAGAGGGGCCAGACCGAAATAAGCTGCTCTAGGACTTGGCCGGAAAAATCATTTGTTCGGACCACGCAAGTTCGGCCCACCCTGGACTTGGGCAAATGGGGCCAAAAAAGCCCATGTCAGAGGCCAATGGAAGGATAAGTTTCCATCTTGTACGAGATCCGATCGGGCATGCAAAATGGAAACAAATCAATAGCCGAATCCAGAGGATAGAAACAAATCGTATTTCCAGGATATGAAACAAATCCTAACTACTTTAGTCCTAACACCTATATAAGGAGAGACACCTTTAAACTACCAAGTACGCAATTCTTAAGCCCAAAACTCTTGCTTAGAAACCTACCAGAGAGATATCTAACTTGAGCGTCGGAGTGCCTCCCGGTCATAACCGACCGGTAGGTGCTAACGGTGTTCTTGGTGGTTGCAGGTGTTCAGCGGCAAAGTAAGGATGCATCCAGTGAGTTTGGCGGAGAGGAGTCCAGCCCATATCCTGTCCAGGGTCATCAGTAATGGGCCAGTTTACCAGGTCTTGATTGTGCCGAACAAGCCCAGCCAGTTTGTACCGCGCACAATTTGGCACCGATTGTGGGAACGACGATCTCGGACTAACGGAATCATGAGCTATACTCCGACTAGATTCACTCGAAGCCACGCTAGGGAGGACATTCTCCAAAGGTCCATCCCTGTCATTCTAGAAAGGCCAAGGGCCCCCAAGGTCCCTTCAGAGGTTCGAAGACGAAGGGACGTCGCCTCTCACAATGGGAGGCAGCTGCACTACTCAACCACGAGTTTCAGAGGAGAAAGACCATCTCCCCCGTCTTCAAGAGATAGAGGGAGACTGGAGGAGAGGTTGGCTAGGCGTGATAGGATCATCAACAATCTAGAAGAAAGGATGGAGCGGCGTGATAGGGAGATTAAGGAACTTTGGCGACTAATCCAGGGGCAAGAGGCCCGAAGGGAGCTGCGTGTGAGACAAAGGAAAAGTCCTGAACCAGAGAAGATAGAGCGTAGTCCGGAGTCCTATAGCCTAAGCCACCCTCAGGGGCGGAGGCGCAAAGAGCCTGAGGTAAGCTTAAGGAATTCCAAGACCGTCAAAACGAAATCAGTTCGGCTAAGCCATGAAAGGGTTGCTCAGGCCAAACTGGATCCAAACCAAGATCTATGGCTATGGTTGGAACAGAGGATGGATTCCCGGTTACAGTGCGGTGGTGGCTGAACAACCCAGGACGTGGCAAGAAGGGCCTTTGAACAGATCTCGGTGTCACCGCTGGCCGAAGTCATAGAGAATGCTGATCCACCACGCAAGTTTTCTCCACCCAAGTTTGAGATGTATGATGGGAAGACATATCCAGTAAGCCATGTTCGGCAGTACAGGCAGGCAATGGCACTCTGGAGCGGTAATGATGCACTCCTTTGCCGTATGTTTCCATCCAGCCTGGGGGAGACAACCCTCAATTGGTTCCACAAGTTGTCACCTCGGTCCATAATGAATTGGCAGCAATTGGATGGGTCCTTCACTGCTCGGTTCATAACCAACAGCCGACAGCCGAAGAGTTTTGACACACTGCTGGCCCTACGAAAGAATAACGGAGAAATAATCCGGGAGTACCCTCGGAGGTACTGGGAGGCTTACAACGAGATCGAAGACTGTAGCGAGCAACTCTCAATTGCGTCTTTCAAGATCGGGTTACCTCCCCAGAGTCGCTTAAGACAGTCCCTCACCAAAAAAGTCGTTACCACAATGTCCGAGTTGATGGTGAAGATAGAACAGCACGCAAAGGTAGAAGAAGATATAAGCCAAGCTGAGCAAAGTGTGGCCTCGGTAAAGCAGCCTGAGAAAAAGGACAAGGGCCAAAAAGACTAAAAGTCCAAGAAGCCACCCCAGAAAGGAAGGAGTCAGAGGCTTACCAGGCCGTGCAAACGATATTCAAGGAACCTCTGCATAAGCTCCTAGATCAGATTAAGGACAAGCCCCACTTTTAGTAGCCACCAAAGCTGATGGGAGACCCGAGCAGACGAGATCAGAAGAAGAAATGCCACTATTACTGGGATCATGGCTACCTAACCGAGGAGTGCAGAACCCTCAAGAGACACTTGGAGGACTTGGTCCAAGTAGGACATCTACTTGAATTCATTGACACCGAGAAGACTGCTCGGGAAGGAAGGAACCGTGAATAAGACCAGAGGGCCGAACAAGAAGACCCGCCACTTGGTGTTGTAAAAGTGATCCATGGCACAGCCGAACCAATAACTAGATCCACAGTTCGGCACCATGCCAAGACCATTGCTCACGCCATGAAGGTAGATGAGGGCAAGCGAAAGAGAAAAGAGGGAGCCTCTAGTCAAGGCCCCAAGGGGATCAGTTTCTCCGAAGAAGACCTTGAAGGGATACATCGACCCCACAATGATGCCCTGGTATTAACACTGCGCATTGCCAACTACGTTGTGATGCGAGTGCTAGTAGACCAAGGATGCTCGATGCATATCATGTATTACAACCTATTTCAGAAGTTGGAACTAAAACACTCAGCGCTCAAAAAGTGCATAACGCCCCTGATCGGCATTGGCATGGACCTAGTATGGCCGGTTGGAAGGATCACTGTACCAGTGAAGGCAGGCCCTGCAACTGTAAGTACTGAATTTCTTGTTGTTAACCAACCATCTACCTATAATGCCATTATAGGTAGGACATGGTTTCATAGCTTGAGTGTCGTACCTTCAACCTATCACCAATCCTTGAAGTTCAGAGTAGGCCAAGAAATAGTTGAAATTAAAGGAGACCAACATGCTGCAAGGCAGTGTTTCCTAGCAACATTGAAAAGTCCCGAACAGTACCCATAAGTGAAGACTATTGAGATGGAGGAAGGACCCACGATCCTCGACTATAACCGAATAGCCGAGGAGAAAGTGGTAGAGGACCTGAAGAAAGTCCTCATCAGCCTGGAAGATCCAGATCGGTTCTTCTTGCTCGGAACAACCATGACCGAACAAGAGGAAACCGAATTGGTTGAATTTTTTAAAGAACACAAGGAGGTCTTCGCTTGAACACCATATGAGATGCCCGGGATAGAGCCTGAAATCATCAGCCACCAGTGGAATGTACATCCCCAGAGGAAGCCAGTGATACAGAAGCCGAGGAAATCGGCTCCACACCATGTAGAGGCAGTGGTTGAGAAAGTCCAGAAGCTGAAGGAGGCCGGGGCAATCAAAGAAATCCACTACCCAACTTGGTTAGCAAATACCGTGGTAATCAAGAAGAATGATGGAAAGTGGCGAGTCTGCGTAGACTTCACCGATCTTAACAAAGCGTGCCCTAAGGACTACTTTCCCCTGCCCCGAATAGACCAACTCGTCAATTCAATAGCAGGGTACGAGATGATGAGTTTTTTGGATGCCTATAGAGGATACCATCAGATTGCCATGTACCCCCCAGACATGGAGAAGACAGCATTTATCACCCCTCGCAGAATCTACTGCTACAAGGTAATGTCATTCGGGTTGAAGAATGCTAGTGCCACATACTAAAGGCTAGCAACGAAGATGTTTGGCGACCTAATCGGCAAAACCATGGAAGTCTAAATAGATGGCATGGTCGTTAAGACTAAGCGCCTGAAAAAACACATAGAGGATCTAAGAAGGACATTCGAAATCCTCTAGGCTTACAAGTTAAGGCTTAACGCCTCAAAGTGTGCCTTCGAGATTAGTTCGGGAAAATTCCTTGGTTTCCTTGTCACTAACAGAGGAATAGAGGTAAACCCCGAACAAATCTCAGCCATCCAGAATTTGAAAAGCCCACAAAGTTTGAAGGAAGCTCAGAAGCTTACAGGTATGGTTGCAGCACTCAACCGGTTCATTAGTCGAGCATTCGACCGGTGCTACCCTTTTTTCAAAGTAATGAAAAGGGCTAGCCTGTTCAAGTGGGATGAGAAAAGTGAGGGAGCCCTAGCCGAATTGAAGTAGTACCTCTCGTCTCCCCTACTATTAACGGTGTCGAACAGTGGAGAAACTATATTCTTGTACCTTGCTATGTCTAGCCGAGCAGTAAGTGCGGTACTCCTGAGGGTGGAAAACAAGGTCCAAAAGCCAATCTACTATGTGAGCAAGGTCCTTCTTGACCCAGAGACAAGGTACCTACCCTTGGAGAAGCTTACACAATCCCTAATCGTTGCCTCTCGTAAACTCATCCACTACTTTAGAGCACACCCGATCAAGGTAATTACCGAGCACCCCCTTCAATCATTACTTCGAAAAGCTGACTTCTCAGGGAGAGTAGCAAGGTGGGCTGTGGAGCTCAGGGAGCACGACATCACTTTTTGCCCTAGGACAGCTATAAAGGGTCAAATTTTGGCTGACTTCATCGCCGAATTCAGCCAGGAAGGAAGTTCGGTGGACACTTGGGGGAAAACTACCAAGCCAACAACTATTGATAACGAGGACTCAAAAGATACTTGGAGGCTCTACGTGGATGGCTCTTCATGCAACAAGGGGGCTGGAGCAGGAGTAGTACTGTACAGCTCTGAGGGAATCCTCATGGAGAGGGCTGTCCGGCTGGACTTCCATGCCACCAACAATGAAGCCGAATACGAAGCATTGCTAGCTGGACTCCGAGATATCATTAAGCTGAGAGCCAAAAAGGTCAATGTATTTTGTGATTCACAGTTAGTGGTGAATCAATTCAAGGGAGAGTACCTAGCCAGATATGACATAATGCAGGCGTACGTCCAATTAGCACAACAACTGGCCAAAGACATCTCAAGTTTTGAAATCACCTAGCTCTCATCCCGAGAAAACAGCCATGCCGATTCTTTGGCCTGCCTGGCATCAGCTATTAGTACTGAACAAAAAAGGGTGATTTCAATGGAGGTCCTCTGACAACCGAGCATTCTCAACCACAAAGAGAAGCGGGTTAACTGCTCGGAATTGGGTCCCAACTGGATGGATCCCATGAAAGATTACCTGGTGAAAGGCGAGCTACCGACCGATCAGCAGGAAGCTCGGGTTGTAAGAAGGAAGTCAGCAAGGTTTTAGGTCTCCAGTTCGGGGGATCTATACAAGAAGTCCTTTACTGGGCCCTACTTCTTGTGTGCACCCAAACAAAGTCCGAGACCTCTTGTTCGAAATACACGAAGGAATTTGTGGCAGCCATACCGGGGGCAATCATTGGCTCACCGAGCAATCTCTCATGGCTACTGGTGGCCCTACATGCAGAAGGACGCAGAGCAGCATGTCCAGAAGTGTGAGAAGTGCCAGAGGTTTAGCCCAAACATACATGTTCCAGCCGAAGACCTCTCCCCACTTACAAGCCCGTGGCCCTTGTGCTAGAGGTTTAGCCCGAACATACATGTTCCAGACGAAGACCTCTCCCCACTTACAAGCCCGTGGCCCTTTGCCCAGTGGGAATATGACATAGTAGGCCCTTTCCCAAAGGCCATAGGCAGCAGAAAATATCTCCTTGTCGCCACGGACTACTTCACAAAGTGGGTGGAGGCCGAGCCCTTAGCCAACATCAGAGATGTTGATGTAAAAAAGTTCACGTGGAAGAACATCATCACTTGGTTTGGCATTCCTCGAGCAATTATCTCCGATAACGGCACTCAGTTCGACAGTTTCCTATTTAAGAATTTTTGTTCGGGGCTTGGGATCAAGAATTACTTCTTCACCCCGGCATACCCTTAGAGTAATGGATAGGCAAAGGCTACCAACAAGACCATCATCGACGGGTTGAAGAAGAGGCTGGATGCCGCCAAGGGAAGGTGAGTCGAAGAATTGCCCTCAATTTTATGGACTTACCGAACTACTCTAAGGAGGTCTACAGGTGAGACCCCCTTTTCACTAGCCTATGGGGTAGAGGCAGTCATTCTATTGGAGGTTCGATTACCTACAATCTGAACAGAGGTCAGTACTCCAGAAGTAAACGACATGGCACTCGCTTTGAACCTTGATTTAGCCAAAGAGTGTAGGACGATGGCCACCATTAAACTGGCAGCCTATCAGCAAACACTTGCCAAAGGGTACAACAAGAGGGTGAAGCACCGAGAGTTCGACATAGGAGATCTGGTACTGAAAAAAGTGCTCGGCCATATGAAAGACCCTGTCTAGGGAAAGTTGTGCCCGAACTGGGAAGGTCCGTACAAAGTTACTTCCAAGGGCGGCACAGGTGCATACCACCTAGAAGACTTGAATGGGAAGGCAGTCCCCAGGTCGTGGAACGCTAACAATCTCCGCAAGTTCTACTTTTAATCTTTTAGTTTCTTGTAATATTTCATTATTTACAATAAAACGCCGATGTTCGGCATTAGCTTTTCCTTCACTCTTAAAGTTTTTAACAATTTGACATTCCTGACAAAAACTTGGGGGCATATCCCGAGTACGGCAAGCACTACGGCAAGCATAGTGAACTTCTTCAGCAACCCAAGTTTGACGCTTATCCGAACTAATTATGCCCTCAGTATGGACGATAATCCCATACTCAGGATAAATAAGCCTAAAAAGGAAAATTTTGAAGTTTATCCGAACTAATTATGCCCTCAGTATGGATGACAATCCCATACTCAGGACGAATAAGCCTAAAATGGCCAAGTTTGAAGTTCATCCGAACTCATCTAGCCCTCGGTATGGACGTTAATCCCATACTTAGAATGAATAAGCCTAAAAAGGCTAAGTTCGATGTTTCTCCGAACTAACTGAGCCCTTAGTATGGACGATAATCCCATACTTAGGAAGATTAAGCCTAAAAAAGGCTAAGATCGAGGACTAACCAAACTGATTTAGCCCTCAGTATGGGTGGCAATTCTACACTTAAGATAATTTAGTTTTAAAAAAAAAGCCAAGTGTGAAAGTATGTTCGAATTATTGAGGCTGCCAGTACGAAAGTCAATCAGAGACAACACAAATATAAAGAACAAGGCACACTCAAGCGAATATAAGTGCAAAGGGAAAAAGAAATTTCATTAATATAAGAGGGGCTAGAACCCTCGAAGCTACAGAAACAATTCCCCAAGACGTAGTACAAAAACAACTTAAAGGAGAAGGGTCCTCAGGGGGCAATCACGAAATCTTCTGTTATCTCCACCGGCATGCCAACCTCCTCCGCAACAACGGGAGTAGCTGCCTCTTCGGCACCCCCTTCGGTCACTTCTCCCTCAGCAGTCACAGGTGCCTCCCCCTCTTCTCCTTCTTCACCTCCTTCTACCGCCTTCTTGCTTGGAAGGGGAATATCCGTATATAAGGGGAAGGCATCCTCAACCCCTGCAAACTCTAGTGCGTCCTTCCAACCTGCTACGTAGATTATGGCCTGAAGCTTCAGAATCTGTCCTTTGTAGTCCTCCGTGGCTTCAGCCACACCTTCGGCATAGCCCTTCTCCTGGGCTAAGGCTACCTCGGTCTGGACCTTCCCCAGCTGTGCCTGAGAGGCGATTAGGCTCTCCTCCTTTTCTTTGAGATGACTTTCCAGGGTAGCCTCTTTTACTCCAGCTCAGAGACCCTGGCCAGGGCTGCGTCGGCAACCTTCGTCTTCTCCCGAAGACTGCCCTCCAACTTGCTCATTTGTTTCAGATAGTTGAAGTTGGCTTGACACAACTTCGTAAGTTCCCCTTACTGCGCCTCAGCTCGCTCCACTATCAGCATTAAGCGTTGGAGGCTCTGCACATCGAAAGAGTATTAGCAGCCGAAAAGAAATATAGGGGCTTAAGAAGATTTGAAGAAAGATTACCTGAATGGAGTGCTGAACGGAGAATTTGACCAGCTTTTCGTGGGGGAAATTTCAGACCTCCTCCATGTCCACGGGCAAAAGAAGTGCCCGGCTTAGCCCATACGCAGTCTCGGGGGAGTTCGCCTTGTCCTCCACATTTATAAGGCGGTACCCCTTGGAGAGTTTGGGAGTCCAGTGCTAAGGACCTTCTTCGGCCCCCACCGCCTTCTTTCCTTTGTCTGTCACTTTCTCCTTCCCTTTTCCCTTCTCTTTTCCTGTCCCCTCCACAACCTCTGCCACCTTCTTCAGCCTCTTCGGTGCTGGGTTTGCAACTGTAGTGACGGTCGCTGGATCCGAGAGTTCGGCGTTGAGTTCGGCAACCCTTGACCTAATGGGCTCCGTGGACTTTGCACTGGCAGTCACGGTGGTCCGTTTCTTTGGACCCCCGAGGGTAAGAAGAGTTGAGAGGTCGGCGGAGGGAGCTTTTCTTTTCGCCATTTGTTCTATATCGGCGAGGTTTGAAGAACTCGGTGAAGAAGAAGAAGATGAAGAAATTGAGATAGTATAACCTGGTGATGAAGGACCAGGTTCTTCAGCAACGAAGGAAGGTTGAGCAACGGAGACCTGTCTTTCTACTGGGGTGAAGGGCAGCACAATCGCCTCAGGGACCTTCAAAGGTGTCGAAGCTGGTGCAGTTATCTGAACTCCGAAAGTGTTCGGCCGGATGAAACTCCGATAGATCAGTATGTCTTTCAGAAGAATATGAGCGGCACAACCCAGTCTTCTCTGTTCGGGCAACCCCTCGTAACCCCAGACCTTCTTTAAATCTTCCAAGTGCACACCAGGTAAAGCCCCCCGGGCTGGGTTGTTGGCAATAGCACCTACACCAACCAGGAAAGATGTCAAAACTCAGGAGGTACATAAATAAAACAAAGCACTCAATGGAGAATAACATCGAACAGGTGGTGGGGGGACCTACCCGGCCCAAGTCCGTCCTTCCGTGGGATCGTGAAAATATCCTGCTCTTTTCCAGGGCCGAACTCGAAGTTACTCATTATATACAAGAAGTCATCATCAACATCCTTGTCAGAGTCCGGCAGTTCGATGACCAACTTCTCGGCTGCCCTTTTGGCTTTGAGGTAATATGATCCAGATGAGTGTTTTACCATGTTGTAGCAGTAAACGATATCCCAAATACCGAGATTAGTACCTAGAATACGGTTTAACTCCACAACTCCCATGACCACTCTAAAAACATTAAAGGAGACTTGCATGGGACTCACCCTGTAATGCCGAAGAACCCTCCGAAGAAGAGGGTGAACCGAGAACCAAACTCCTCTTTCCACTATGCCTACCAGTGGAAGAGGGCGCTTTTTCCAGTTCCCTGCTCGAGAATCATCGGAATTAGCCACAGTGATGTCGACATCATCTGGAACGTTGTATCGACGTCGAAATTCAAGCATTGCCGCCGGCGTCGATACCAACTTTTAGAGTTTGCCCATTGGGAAGAAAAGAAGAAACAACGAAGCGAAGAGAAAGTTTATGCAAAAGCGAGCAAACTCGCCTCAAGGTAAGGGAAAGGCAGCAAAAGTAGAAATTTACCTCAAAGGGGTATCACAGAAACTTCAAATCACCGCCGGAACTAGATGAATCTTCGTCGGAATCTGGGTTTGTCTTCGTCGATGGTCGTAGAAGGAGACTTCAAAGAATCAGAGGTGCGAAAACGGTGAAAGGAGTCAAAATGGCATGTCAATGGGTTTTTATACCCGTTGCATTTGAAAAGGCAGGCGCATTGAATGCGCCATATGCAATCATTACGCCACCCGTTGCATTTGAAAAGGCAGGCGCATTGAATGCGCCATATGCAATCATTACGCCGCGCCTGGAACGACGCCTGCCTCTTCAGTAAACCAATCAAGACGCACCACATCAGCAACACTAGGCTCAATGCAAGCCGTCATTATTCATGAGGGCATCTCAAGAGGTCAGGGCAACTGAACCACCACCTGAAGAGCCGAGTAGAGGTCTCCGAACAATGGGGCAACCTTAGGAATCCCATCACTCAATACATATCCCGAACAACTCAACCATATACGCACCGAGCAAGCAAGCACTCTTAACCGAACAGAGATCTAAAGCTCTGGTTCTTCACCGAACGGTCTAGCCAAGCAAGAACCAAAGCTAGGGGCAGTTGAGGGTGGATAAAGGTTACGGGCCCAAAGGCCCAGCCCGAATACAAAGGGACCGAGGCCCCACCAGAGGGGCCAGCCCGAAGTAAGCTGCTCAAGGACTTGGCCTAGGCAATCATTTGTTCGGGCCACGCAAGTTCAGCCCACCCCGGACTTGGGCAAACCGGACCAAAAAAGCCCATGTCGGAGGCCAATGGAAGGATAAGTTTCCATCTTATACGAGATCCAATCGAGTATGCAAGATGGAAACAAATCAATAGCCAAATCCAGATGATAGAAACAAATCGTATTTCCAGGATAGAAAACAAATCCTACCTAATAGGAGGCAAAATCCTAAGAGGATTCTGCCTCCGTTAGTCCTAGCACCTATATAAGGAGAGGCACCCCTAAACTACCAGGTACGCAATTCTTAAGCCCAAAACTCTTGCTTAGAAACCTCCCAAAGAGATATCTAACTTGAGCGTCGGAGTGCCTCCCAGTCATCACCGGCCGATAGGCGCAACAGTGTTCTTGGTGGTTCTAGGTGTTCGGCGGCGGAGCAAGGAAGCATCCAGTGAGTTCGGCGGAGATGAGTTTGGCCCATATCCTGTTTTGGGTCATCAGTATTGGACTAGTTAACCTAGTCTTGATTGTGCCGAACAAGCCCAGTCAGTTTGTACCGCGTATAGAAAATAATCTGAAAGATAATTTACAAAAAAATTAAGATAAAAATAAGTAAGAAAATATAATTTTCTCTCTCTCAGTTGAAGGAAACTAGTAGGAGTAGCCTTCACCCAAATTAAGCGTTCGTTTGGACTTATTTTTTTATATAATTTTTTTTGTCTTTAATAATTAGTTTAAATAAGTGTACTTCAAATTTTTCTCACCATAAAAAAAATAAAAAGTAAAATTTTTTGACCAAAAATTTTAAAATAAGTTCATATATATAAGATGAACAACGTCAACTTAAAAGGCTTTTTAACTTTTTTTTTCTATTTTTTTTGTTTTTAATGAAAATTTTCCAAACTTGGCCTCAAAGGCCACTTTTTAAAATGTTTTCATCATAAAGAATCAAAAAAATAAAAATAAAAAACTATTGTACTGTCACATACTCATGCATTAATTCATGTATTGTTTTATGCATTGTACATAGATTTGTTTTTTTAATTATAATTCTATATATAACATTATTGTTTGGCAACCATTTGGAAAGAGTTTAAAAAAATCCTCAACTAACTTAACACCCTATATGAGGAACTATTACAAACCCATGAGAATGGTGAGTTGGTTAGTCTTAAGATTAATTTGATAATTTTTGTACATGAAAAAATTTAATCGCACTAAAATAATGTTAAACCATGTTAAATAATTGCCCCAAAAAATTATGTTAAGCAAAACAACGTATTATTTATCCTTAAATTATCCTACGCTTGATCAAACATCTTTCGGTACAAAAAAGCATTATACTAATAATTCAATTCATAATACTTTAGATATTAATAATCTAAACACACTAATTATTATGTGAAAATAGTCATTTAACCAAATAATCCTCAAGTGTTTTTTCTTTTCTAGTCTCTCTCGAGTCATTATCCTAAATAAGAAAAATTATTAAATATTCTTACAGTATTATGTAATATTACTTACGTAATATTTGTAATAAATAAAAATATTCAATACCCACTTAATCATACTTTATCTTGTACCTATTCACAAAAGTGGGATCAAAATCCTATTTTTTCTAAAAAATGGAGGCCTATCCCTTTTCATTTTTAGTTTCTACCACCTATTATGATTTGAATTGTTTATATGGTTAAATCTATTTAGAACATCATCAATCAATCCAAAAAATAAATTAATCAAAAATAAATAACTAAACAATTGAATCACATAAATTCTAAAAAAGGTGTACAATCTAATTTTAAAATCGTATTTGTTATCAATTTTTAGGGTAAATGTCATCCTACCATATAATTATCAATGCCGGCCCAATTATCTTGATCCTTTATATGCATAATATTCTAAGTATAGTCTATAATATGAATGATTTATATCATTAAAATAATTTATCACAAAATATCATAAAATAAAAATTAAAAAATCTAAATATATTTATGAAATGGAGAGAATTTTGATCTTCCATTGAAAATATTTTTTTTATTATATTATTAAATAAGAGCAACACTTAAGCTACTACTAAATAATTACAGCCAAAACAAGCATTCATTTGGAATTGATTGAAATGTCTTTTGGTGGGAAATCTCATCACATAAACATAAATTCATAGAACGCGGGTGGAACTCCACATGATCAAGGTACAACCTCCCTTGCCGTTGGAACAACCCTCAGGTACGCTTTCATTGGAGATCATATTTGAACTTAAATGTTTTTTCCATCTAAAAACTTAATGACCATAATTATTTTTAAATACAGATATTCATTAAACTCTGCATTTTGACGTTCGAAACGTTAAATTTAGGAAGTAGAAAATTAATTAAGTTGTGAATAATAAATTCTTTCATCATTATTATTAATTAGTCTTGGACCCAAGTCATAGCCAGCCCAGCCCCCCTTCGAATGCTTCAAAAGGGTGGTTTGAGCAACTTTGTTACATTAAAAAAGTGAAAAAATTTAACTTAAAAATAAAATTAATTAATTAAGACAACAAAGGTTTTCAATCAAGCCGTATTCAGGGTTATGGTGATTATATATTTTCAACTTTAAAAAAAATTAAATTTTAAATTCATCATTGTAAGATTAATTGAAAAGATAAAAAACACAAGCTAGTCTTCTTCTATTGCTCGTAAAAATTCAACTTCTTTCTTGTTTTTGTCCATAAAAGTTTAAAAGTAATTTGAAACTAACGCCCATTTGGTTACGCTTTTTATTTTTATTTTTTAAAAAATTATTATCCCAAAATAATGAAAACATTTGTTAACAATTTTTACAAAATAATTTTTAAAAAAGTGAGTTACAAAAGAGTTTCAAAACAGGAAAATCTAAAAACTATTAAAAGTTGTTTTCAAACTTTTCGAGTTTACTTTTTGGGAGAAGGGGCTAAGGTTTGGTGGCACAAGAAGGGGCTAGGGTTCGTCGACGGCAACACAAGAAGGGCCTAGGATTCATCGACGGCGGCGACGACAGATCTCACGACGGTGGGTTGCGATGGTGGTTCGGTGTCGGGATGGTGGGCCGTGATGGCGTCGTGATAGTGGGTCACGATGGGGGTTCGACGTCACAATCGTGGGTCGCAATGACGTTGCGATGGTGGGCTAGGGTTCGGCATCGCGTAGTGGGCTAGGGTTCGTATTTGAGCAAACATTTTCTTCCATTTCAGTTGACCCATTTGCTTGTTTCTGTTGATCTGATGCAATCTGAATTGTTTTTACAAAATATTATAAAACTATTTCTCAAAATTGTTTTTACAAAATAATTTTCAAATAATAATTTTAAAATACGCAACCAAACGAATGAGCTGGTTTTTTTTTTTCCTTCATTACCAGTTCAAGGAAATTTGAACAGACTTTTTTAAGGCCCTTTTTATAGTAATTTTTTTTTGTCTTTTTCGAATTCTTTTCTTCATGTTTTGATCTAAATTTTCCACTTAGTGGTCCAAGCTATTGACTATTAAGTTCAATCAATTGCTAGCATGACTAGTATGGCAATTAAAAAAAAACTAAATTTTAATGGTAAGCTGATGATACCGTTTTAACTTGGTTTGATCGGGACTTATAAATGTTCATATGTTATTAAAGAGCATTAGGAAAAAAACAAAAAGCAATAATAAATATGTTCTTAACAATAACTCCCTTGTTTGGAACCAAGTGATCTTCGGTATAATGGTATAAGTGTTACTTTTCCAAATGAGAGGTTGAAAGTTCTAATCTTACTAAGTGAGAGTTGTGGGTGTGCAAATATTTGTTGTTGATTAAAAAGTATGAAAGTTGTGGGTGTGTGAATATTTGTCGATTAAAAAAATAATAATAACTCTCTTATTTGGATCCATGGATTTTAAGCAAAATTGCAACTTTTTGGATTATGCAAAATATTGACATTTTTAAGTTATCAAAATGTTTTAAGTGAGTTTGAATAATGTATAGTTTTGATTCCTGACATTACTTGTAAAAAGACATTTTACTCCATGCTCACATTAAAATTAAAATTAAAATTTGAACATTTATTTTTCCAAATCAAATTCAAATTAGGTGCATGTGTTGCAATTTCTGTCATAAAGCGTAAAGTGGAAAGCGCTTTAGGATCAAATCATAAAGGTTAATAATGTTCAATGGAAGGTTGAAACCATGGGCAAGGAGTATAGGCAACTAAAGAAGAACATGATTCAGAATTAAGGTCGACTTCTTAGAAAATCTTCTCAAAAAATCGCCTACCTTAAAATATTAAATAGTTGACATAAACAGCAAGCCGATTTTATTTTCAAAAGCCGAACACTAATGAAAAAATAAATAGGAAAAACCTAATGACAAAAAACAACGTTCTAATATATATTATGCGGGGTAATTTTGCAGGTGAGAGATAGAACGAAAAAAATTAGGCTTAAGTCGTCAATCTCGTCATCTTGATAACTCCTGCACAAGGTAACATGATGAAACAACTCGGCAAGTTTTGACTGGGAAGCCTATTCGATACTTAAGTTAGAGTAATGTAAATCGAAAAAAAAAACTCTTAAATAGATTTTGGCAAAGTATTGATGGGTAAAATATTGTGTTTACCTCTTGTTGTTTGAGTTTGGTATTTATGGTGGTCTTTGTATGTGTTTTGACGAAATAGTGGTGATTCTTCAGGCTCGGTCTTGACAGGAATCACATTTCCCTTTTGGGGTTTTCCCGAGACTCTTTCTTTTGAGGTGGTTGGCAGTTGAATCATTTCGAGTAATGTTAGCCCAATGGTTTTTTAATTTGATTTTGATGATTTTTATAATTTATTTTCTAAGAATAAATGATTTTAAATTGATAATATTTTATATTTTCAAAATAAAAGTATTAACGCATTTTGAACAATCTAAGTTAGCAACTTAGCAAAAAAGAAATGACTTTTATCTCAAAAGTTTCAAACACTTAAGAATTCTTTAATTAGAATTTTTTGCGTTGTTTTTAATTGAAAATTAAGTCAAACACTTAAAGCAAAGTATACTTGAAACTTATCAACTATGTTAACACTAATTGATCAAATGCTTTGGCACCCTAACTGTTTTTCAAGTTGATCTTCAGGTACCAAAAAGTTAATGTCAACACAAACTAGTTTTGTGTCAATACAAACTAGTTTTGTGTCAATACAAACTAGTTTTGTGTCAACACAAAAAGTGCCGAAGTGCCCATGACTCATTTTGTGTCGACACAAAAATAATTCTTACTTTTGGTTTCCGAAAGTTTGGGTCGACACAAATGGAAATTGTGCCGACACAAAACAACCGAAACCTTCTGCAGATTTTTGGTGTCGATCTCACGACAAATCGTGTCTACCCAAAAATCCCAAGCCTGCCTGAAAAATTTTGGTGTCGACCCTAAAAAGATTTGTGTCGACACAAAATTACTGAAGTTAACTACAGAATTTTGGTATCGACCCCATAGCACATTTGTGTCGACACGAAAGTACCGAGACTTCCTGCAGAGATTCAGTGTCGACACCAGAGACAAGTTGAGTCGGCACAAAACGGTTCCTCTGAATGCTGAAGTTTCAAACAAGTCGACACCAGATTCATTTGTGTCGACCCCAAAGAAGATTCGTGTCAACCCAACTCCTTGAAGAACCCTGCCCTAGACACTTTGTGTCGACACCAAAGCTATTTGTGTCGACCCTAAAGACATAAATTCAAAATACGGCAGATCTCAACGGTTGGATTTTTGGCATTTATTGCCCCCACCTACCTCTAACGGTCAAGAACTCACAAAAACTTATATAAAGAGTTCTCTCAGCATTTAAGAGAGAGAGACTTGTATTTACTATTCTATTACTCAAATCTATCTATGAAATCATCAAGCTCATATTTATTGCTGCAACTCCTGTTCTTGTTCCTCATCTCTCTTTACCCTTTCATTTATTGT
>JAOTRH010000022.1:3520534-3537651 GCA_034768845.1 Heliamphora exappendiculata | reverse complement strand
TGAAAGGATTGTTAGATTCATCATGAGAGCTTCTGGTGACTACCACTGTTTGTCGCCTTACTTTCAGCACTTCATCGACCTCTACGATTAGAGTGGATCATTGTTTCATACGAGAAGGTATTTTGCTTTGGATATCTCTATCATCTGCCAAAATTAGAGTTTCTTCATGCCGCTTAGAGATCAACTTATTATCACTTCGTGACACTCTCAATCTATTGTGAGCGGATTTCTTCAGATTAACTTTGGTAGAAACTTCATTTGATGCCCCAAATCGATCAAAATATAGTTTTTTGCTTTTATATCACCCAAACGATTGAAGACTGATGGTTTCTCTCTTATTGGCACACTGTCTTTATCAAAGATTGAACCTTTTGCTTTTGCATCACCTAAACGATCAAAGACATAGGGTTTATCTTCTAAATGAGAAGTTAACACTTCTTTATCTGTACCACCTAAGCGATCGATGATAGAAGAGTTTTTTGAAATTGATCCATCGCTTTCATCTTCATCATCAGTAATGTATTGAGTATTTGATTTTTTCATAACAAAACGTACTAGAGCTGATGAAGTATTCCTGAGGCCTACCTTGGGATTCTGGACAGCGTATCCCTTTTGTCTAAGCATCTTTTGAGTTGAATTTAAACCATGAACCTTTTCACCATTTACTTTAGGTAAGAGCTTTTCCAAAGTAGACGAGTTTTGAAAGTTATGTCCAGCAATTGCCAAAAGTTTATAGGCATTTGGATCAAAGCCTTCGTTGGTCCGCTTTGAAGGAAAATCACCATGCTCTACTTCAGGACCTTGAGTAGGTCGGACAAACCCTTGTAGTGGTGAGAAAATTCTTATTTCTTTTAGGCTAGTGATCGGAAGGGTTAGGCCTTTCAATCCTGGATCTTCGCTTTTCTTTGACTTTGGAGCATAACGAAGCACAACAGTAACCTTCTTCCTTTTCGATTCATCATCAACCTGGTTTTTGAAATTTTGGTCATCCTCCTTCTTTTTCCTAGTGGAAGCATCATTCTTACTGCCTTGGTGGTCAGTGTCATTGTGAGACTTTTGATTTGATGAAGAAACAACTGGCTGTAGTTCTTCCACCACGATGCTTGCTAAATAGAATTTAGCATCAGCAAAGTGTGAATCAGCTTCAATGAAAGGTTTTTTGTCAGCTGTCACCCTTTTTACAACACCATTCTGACAATATTTGAAGCATTGGTGAAGGGTTGATGGAACAATGCCATTTTCATGGAGCCACAGTCGTCCTAGCAGCATATTGTAGAAAGTCTTGGCATTAATGACGTGAAGCAATGCACTTGATGTCATGTCATCTATTAGCAACTCCAGACGAATTACTCCGATGGCTCTTTGTCCTCCTTGATTAAAATCCTGGATCATTAGGCGGCTATGCAAAAGTTCATCTGTAGTGATGCCTAATTCCTTTATTGTGCGAAGAGGCAGGATGTTGACTGCTGATCCACCATCTAGGAGTATCCTGTTGACCTTTTTCTCTCGTGTATAGCCCATAAAAAAAGAGGACGGTTGTGTGGTGTTGAGCCAAGCATTAAGTATTCGTTTGAAAATGAGATGGTCGGCATGCTGGTAACACAATCATTTGTGAAAGTGCGAGAATCTGGTTCAATTGGCATGTCTTCTGACATAAAAGCACTTTCCTCCTCAGGCTCGAGGGATTCTTCAGTGTTCACGGCATGACACTGATTCTGGATTATAGCTTGGAGCATCGATTCTGGCAAGAACTCCCACAGTATGATCGGAATGCGCGTTCTTTCTCCTAGCAAATCTTCTGCTACCTTTTTAACACGTCTTCCATATTTCTTTCTCTTGCTTGGCTTCGTTTCCTTTCTTTTTGCGAGTCACTAGCGTCCTTCCTTCATTTTCTGTGCTTGTCAAGTCTGTTGCTTCATAATGATTGTCCCCATTTTTTGAGAATTAAACTGGAGAAAATGGTGTCATTATGTCAACTGGATCAAATGATCCGAGTTGAATCTCACATATTGGCAACTCAGGGATAAACCTTTCCAGGTTTTGAACTTTCTGTTCAAGAAGTGCAGAATGCGAGGGTGCAACAACAACAGAAGTTTGATTTGTAGCTGCAACTTCTGTTTCTTCCTTTACCAGAATCTTGCCTTGGCTAGCTAATTCAATGATCTTTTCTTTCAGGATGAAGCATCGTTGAGATGGAAGGCAAACCAGGCAGTGGTATTTGCAGTAGTTCGGGTCCTGAACTCTCTCAGCTTCTTCAAGACGTTTCATCTCTGGAAGTTCAAAGAGCTTTATCTTTAACAAGTTGTCAAGCATTCGGGGAACCTCACAATCAGGAAACGGATACTCTTTTTCTTGCATCTCTTTCAAAGTGAGCCTTTTTCTTCCTTTTCCTTGGCTTGATTCGAATTTTCCACCTTATGTCGCCCCTGGTTTAGCATTAATCTTGACCGGCGCAACGATCACTGCCATTGATTCCTTGCTATCAGCCTTAGGTGCAGTTTTGACTACTTTACGAGTGTCCTGCCTGTTCCCTCCCTTTCTGGGTTCTTGGATGGGCAGTTCTTGACCTTCGTTTGCTGCAATACTAAGCTCCATGTCATGAGTGCGAGTAGCCAATTCTTCAAAGGTCCTTGGCTTAATTCCTTGAAGAATGTAGCGTAAACCCCAATGCATACCCTGAATGCACATTTCGATTGCGGAGGTTTCACTTAACCTATCTTTGTAGTTAAGGCACAAGCTTCTCCACCTGTTGATGTAGTCGATAACACGTTCATCTTTCCACTAGTGAGAATTGGTAGGCTCGATCATGCTGACGGTACGACGAGTGGTGTAGAAGCGGTTGAGAAATTCTTGTTCCATGTGCTCCCAACTGTCAATTGTACCATATTCGAGGTCACAATACCAATCGAAAGCATTGCCCTTGAGCGTTTGAACAAACTGTTTAACTAAGAGATCTCAATCGGGACCAGCGTTGTTACACGTCTCCACAAAATGGGTAAGGTGTTGCTTTGGATTACCTTTGCCGTCAAATTGTTGAAACATTGGTGGTTGATATCTGAAAGACATATTCATTTGATCGACTCGTCGAGTGTATGGTTTAGCATAAGCAAGAGAAGATTTTGGGGTTTCATCGTACTTATCCTTGATGGCGCCCAAGATGAACTCTTTCAACTGATCGCCGGGAATGGAGCCGTTGGCTGAAATTTGTAAACTCTTCTGTTCTGCTTGGAGCTTGTTAGAAGTTTCAGCCGTTCTTGAGGTTTCGGAGGGTTGGGAGTAACTTGACTTGAATCTCCCATACTTTCGATTTTGTTCATCATAGATGCAATTTGAACATCGCGATCTTGCACGGTTTTACAGAGTGCTTCAACAGTCTTTGTCAAGAAAGCTACCTGCTCTTCCAAGGCAAGAGCGTTTGTTGTCATCACTGGCATAACAACAACATCAACTGACTTGAGTTTTGACTGGGAAGTGGGAGGAGAATATGAAAAATCAGAACTGCTTGAATCTGCTTCTTCTTTTTTCCCCAGATGATCTTTGGTAGCTGCTGCTGATTCTTGAGACAGAGAATGGTAAGAAAGCGTCTTTCCGATGGTCGCATCTAGTTCTTCGTTTGTCTGTAGAATAACATCTTCCTTGTTTGAACCAAAAACTGGAATTGATTTTGACAGCAGCGGGGCTTGCAGGAGTGTTTGAGCCACATCTTTTGGTTTGCTTCGAGTCACTGGAATAGTACTCTGAGTGTTAGAGCCTGAACCAGTCTTTGTGCAGTTGAAGGCTTAGAATCTCCTTCTTTGATATGGAGAGCCTTTGGACCGTCGTTCTTTAGAACCATTAAGGATTTTGCGTTTGGAGAAGATAAGAGATGAGGGGTAGAGATTGTCCCACCGGGCGTGCCAGAAATTTGTAAACAACAAATTTCGTGTCTGAAAATCACGACATAAAATTGTAGAAATAAATTAAATTTTAATTGAATTTGTAAATAGATTACAATCTCTGATAAATTTCTAAATCAAAAGAAAACAAATCTTCTAATTCTTCTATTCAAATGTTGACTCGAGGGTTTGACAGCGTGTTTCCAAATCAAAAGGCGAAATATCCCCCGAGTTTGACGGAGAATGATGAACTTGGTTGAGAACTATCTTGAGGGCTTCAAAATCTTATCTGTAGAACTTTCTCAGTTGCTTTATAACTCAAAGTGTCTGATATCAAAACTCTTTTCCATATAGTGAAGGACACACCTATTTATTGGAGTGTGGGGAATATAGTTATGAAGAGACTCAAATTTTTAATAATTATCTCAATTTTATTTATTTAAAAGAGATAATTATTTAAACTTATAATTATCTCTTTGATTTTTTCTAAGAGATAACTATTGAATATTATAATTATCTTTAATTTTAAAAAGATAATTATCTAGACAAGCTTACAATTATCTTTTTGATTTAGTTTTTTAAATAGATAACTATTAAATATCATAATTATCTTTAATTTTGAAAAGATAATTATCTAGATAAGCTTATAATTATCTCTTTAGTTTAAAGAGATAATTATTTAGTAGCATAATTACTTTTTCTTTTTTTTATTTATTTAAAAAAATAATTATGCACATTTAACTTAATTTAGAGAAAATAATATTTATTTTTCTCTTGTGTAATTTTCATGTGTCAAGTAGCTTAATTTAATTAGCTAAAGACTTGTCATATGAAAAAATACATTATTTTACACGTGGCGTCATGTAATTGGACCTACCGTGAAATTTAATTTAGGACCGTTTTAACACGTGACAATATTTGATTTGTCAATAATTGTGTTATTTATTTTTGTTGCGGGACACGTGTCAATTTGTGATAGGCTAAATTTTGTATGCTATAATAAGTTTTAACGCGCAAGATCCATAAAAAAAAATTTTAACACGTAAAATTTAATTGTATGATTTCTTCCGAAAATACCCTGAAAGTAGATAAATTTATCTATTTTGCATAACAAATAGATAAATTTATCTGTTTGATATTTATCTGTTTAATATGCAAATAGATAAATTTATCTGTTTGCTTATTTATACCTAACCGATAAATTTATTTGTCTGCATATCAACACAGATAATGCAAACAGATAAATTTATTTGTGTTCTTTATACATGTTTTGAAAAAATACAGATAAGTTTATCTATATTTTTTATACGTACTTTTAATAAAATAAATAAATTTATGTGTATTCTTTGCATGTTCTTTTAATAAAAAATAAAAAAATTTATATGTATTTTTTATACATGTTTTGAGAAGGCACAAATAAATTTATCTGTTCTAAGGTATTTTTGTCCCAAAAGGACCTCAGGCGTTAAAACTTGTATGAGGACGGACCTTACTCGTTAAAAATCTTATACTGAATAAAAAATAACAAACGACTTATAAATTGAATTATTCATTAATTTTTCGTAAAAAATATATATAGAAAGAATTACTTGACAAGACTTCTTAACATTCTTCGAGATCCCTGAAGATCTTATTTTGTGAGTGTGAAATGTGTTCATAATAAAATTTGAGGTGCTTATTTTGTAAATCTTGTACAAAGCGAGAATATGTGCAAAAATTTATTTTGATCGAACATTAATAGGTATATGAACAAATCGTATTATAATTTACAAAATGAATGGTTTTAGTTCAGAATTGATTATTTGGGTTTAAATTTATTATTTTATAAAATAAAATATAATTTATTCATATATTTATTAATGTCTAATTAAATTAATTTTTTTTGCATAGATGTGCTTCTCTTAAAGCTCACATGTGAACTATTGAGATATTTATTGTGGGTTCACCTTATAACCACAAAATAGTAGAAAATAGCAATAGAATAGAGTGAAGATGTGGTGTTCTATTCTTATTTTTTATTTAATTATAATAAGAATAAAAAATATATATATATAAAAAATGTAACGTGAACTAGACGAGGGTAGGATATATCAGAAGTAATTAGTATAATTTTCAGTATTAATACTAATAAGTTGTAAATAATATCACAAATGAGAAATAATAATGGATGAATCATTACATGTAGACGAGAAACATGATAAGGGCAAAAAAAGTAAAAAAAAATGATAAATTATTTTACTAAATAAAGAAGAAATAATGAGAGATGTAAGCCATTAAAAAATTTGGTCATGAGCAATATTGGATGACACATACGTGAGAGATTTCTTTTTTACCAATTTTTATATATAAAAAATAAAAATAAAAATAATAAATGAAAAATATAATATTTTTTTATTTAGTTTAGAGTATAATACAATGAGCTCTCCTCAAGTCTGTAGTTAATATTAGTCTTGTATGGGTAAATTAATTAATTTATTTATTTGATTAAATTGATTTTTTATTTTTAGTTAATTTTTTTTATTATTTAGTCAAATTATTATATTTTTAGACTCCTCTCGTTGAGACGAGTCGAAAAAATAAAAAATTTTAATCAAAATATTAAAAAAAATCAAAAATAATAAAAATAAATAAAAATAAGAAAATAAGCCAATAAATCAAATAAACAGGTTTATAACTAAAATAAGCTAATAAACTAATAAACAAATTTACCCAAGCATGCCCAATATTTTAGCACCTCTCTTATTCAACAAATTAAGTTGCCCTCATTGAGGTATGTAGTCTCATTACAATTTTACCAAATTGGTTAGTTAACCACTAGTTAGGTTGATGTAAGCAATTAAATGTAATTGTTAAAAAAAATTCTTTTACCACTAATTATGATCAAATTTAATTTGTATGTCTCTTTTAGAATTGCTTTTTTTGACGTACAAACATGAATTTGAAGAGAAATAAATAATAAAAATAGAGAGTTCGAATTAGAGAGAGAACAAATAGTTAAATATGAGAGGTAATGAATTTAATACGGTTAAATTTGATATTTTAACTATTAATGTATTATTTGTGAGAAAAAAATATATATTTGCTATTTGTAATTAAAATGTCTCTTAATCCAAAACATCTCATTTATACAACTTATGATAAAAAAAAAGTTACATCTTAATATTAAGAGTATGATGAAGTGCATCATAAACTGAATAACAAGTTAAAATCTTAGACGATTGAAATTTTCGTTTCAAAGTTTCCTTACAAATTCGTTTTTGATATTTACTCAGTAAGTTATCTATTTTAGTGCATGCAATTTTCTTACAAATAAAAACATATAAATGTACATCAATATATGCCTATCTATTAATTATAAATTTAAAATATAAAATCTTATAAAACAATTAAAAAGTGGTGAGAACTAATAGTTAAACAAATCCAACAAATAAGATCTCAAATTAATTTTTTCCTAAAAAATATTACAGGGAATTAATACTTCTTTATTTAGTCAAATGGGGTATTTGACAAAATCTTTTGATATAACTTTTCGCTTCTTATTATTAATTTTAATTATAAATTATAATTTATTTTAAATAGTTATAATTTGTGCTATAAATTATAATTATTTTTTTTTATTTTAATTATAAAATAAATTATAATTTTTATTAAATATTCATAATTTTTTTTACAAGTTAAAATTCATAAACTAATAATTTCAGTCAAAAATCACCAAAATACAACTTCAGCTAAATTTTGTATTTAAAGAAGGATCATGCTAACTACCACCAATTGATGGTAATTAATAAGATTATAAGAATAAATTTTTTTAATATCAATATATTCTTATAAAAAAAAATTTATTATTTTTATATATATTAATATATTTTATACAAATATTTATACACTTATACTCCTTATCCACGTCTTCTGGTGATGTGGTTAGCACTTTCCTTTAAAGAAAGCGAAAGGCCAAAAGATGCGATAAACTGAGGGCGGCGTAATCGAAAAACAGCGTTTACAGAGAGAGAGAGAGAGAGAGAGAGAGAGGAAAGAAGACAGAACAAAGGTGTGAACATGTCGGGAGGAATCGCGCGTGGTCGGCTTACGGAGGAACGGAAAGCCTGGCGAAAGAATCATCCACATGTCAGTTCCAACAATTCGATTTCTCTTCTATTTCAATTTCATTACATTTATGTCGTCTCTGAATCTGCGTAGTTGTCTCCACTCAAATTGTTCATTATTCTATAAAACAATCGTTTCTATGGGTTTTCTAACTTCCCAATTTTTTAGGGTTTCGTCGCCAAGCCGGAGACGGGTCCAGATGGGTCGGTCAATTTGATGGTGTGGCATTGTACCATCCCTGGCAAGCCTGGAGTAAGTTTACTTCTTCCCCTGCTTCTTTTTTCTCAGATTTTCCCGAGGAATTGCAGTCTCAGGAATAATACTTCAAGAAAAAGAGTTTAGAAATTGTTCTTTTGTCCCAGCAATTTTACTTTTGAATATCTGCTCCATGATGACCAGAAAAAGGAAAAAAATGATTGTACTTGATGCTTCAAGTCGTTAGTGAATCTTACTGTAGTCACTTTGAGCCTATTTGGTTATCAATAAGAGAAAAGAAAAGAAATGATTATGTTTTCTCTTCTTACATTATAAGAGAAAAGAAATGAAATGAAATGGTTATACTTTTTCTCCTGTTTGTTTGGATTAATAAGAGAGAAAAGAAAATGATTTCTCTCCACTCTTGTTTTGATAGACTTCATAAAAGAAAGGTCTGTTTTAGGCTTCTTGTTTCTAATTAAGGATGACTTAGCTTAACTATCTTTGTTTTATGTAGAGTTTGTTACGACTTTACACAGTAGAAATTAAAATACAGCCGTGGTTGGTGATTTTTGGTTTATTTTACCAAAAGGCCGCTTCATTTAACAAACTAAACTAAATCGTATGCCCCAATCAATTGGCGTTGGGTATGTGAATTATTTTCCCTATTATGCTCTGCTCTGTCAAGGGTTATATACTAAATTAAAATTTAGGTTTTTACTATCTCTAATAGTTCCATTTGTAGCAATCTTATTCTTGTGTTTCTTATCCCACTTGCTAGCAGTTGCATCTACTGGTATTTGTTCTGTTTGACCGAACCATAAAAGGCCGATAATGTTTTATTATTTAATTACTGTCTGGATGGGATTCAAGGTGAATTTCTTGTGCTTGAAGGCCTAGGGATTGGCCATGTAATTGAAATGTTAACTGTTCATTATTTTTTTAGTAAAAATTGATACTTAAAAAGCTTATTTTATTTCTTGCTATTTTGTATTGTAGTTTTATTTGTTGCTGAATTATGATGTTCTGCTCGTCATTTGGACAGTTTGAAGTTTGTAATCTCCCTGCCGGTCTTTCAGGCTTTTGAAATTGCAACAAGGCATCTTATCATTTATTGCATATGAAATGGGGGCTTTTCTTTTGTGTTGAATATTTGCCTTAAATTTCTCATTGGAGCAATCTGACTGATTGAGTGTGCAGTTTTTGTTTACCGACATGAATGCATGCTTTGAAGTGGATCAGTTTCTCTGTCATGGGGGCAGTTATCGTACCTTGGCTTTATAAAGGTGCCCCCTTTATTCTTCTATGATCACTTCAGTGAAGGTGGCATTCTAGTTATTAAACTCTTCTCAACTTGTACATTCAAGCCTTTTGTTTAGTAGATACTTACCATTCATCCATTCAAGCATCTTTCTTGAGGGCCTTTTATAGGGCACAGAGTGAAGTAAAGCAACTAGCGACTAAACTCTATGGCTGTTCAAGTTAAAGGTTTACAACCTTTGAAGAAACTCCTTAATCATTTCCTGTAAACCAGCATTACCCTGTTATGCGCATTTCTAGCTTTAATGGTCAACATATCTTTTTCTAGTTGTTTGTATGGGTTCAAAGGTGCTGGAGTTTTTAGAAGACTTGACATTTGATGTCAATGATATTAGATTGAGCATGTCTTTCAGCTTCTCTGACACTCAAATTTGGTCTGTTGTCTGATTAATGAACTGCCATACAGAATTTGTTTGCGGTGGTAGTGTCCTGGATCCTTGAATGTGTATGATGCATCTTATTGGATTATTGAGCTTATTGGCAACTGAGGTTTTCATGTACTTGTAATTGATAGGAAGTAGAATATCACGTGCATAACTTATTCAACTTGGGCATAACACAAAATTATGTTTCCAAACTTGTCGATTTCATGAAAGATCACGTTAGGAAAATGCCCTGCAAGAGAAAACTAGGAAGTCAACCAAGCAGGCAAGCACTATCATCTGCATGTGTACATGGTATGTCATGGGAACCTTAGAACACACAATAACAATCCCCAAAATAGAGTCACAGCCTCTCAAGTGTTTTGATAGTTTCAAAATATATGTGATTATCAATAATGTTTCTGTTTTCTTTAACCCTTTTCTCTGATGTACTATTTCTACTATAAATGCCTTGGATCTTTTGGGATAGCAATTTGTTCTTTGCTCTTTGTATCTTTCTACTGTGTCATCTCTGTAAACTGCACTAGCATAAAATGCTAGCTATATGTTGTGGCATGCTCTGAAATTTGGTTCACTGGTGGTATTCTTAGTCCGTTGTTTATATGTTCCTCTGGGGCATTGTTTTGAAATGAAACTCAAACTATGACTTAAATTAGTTAAACCTCCAACGTGCATTTTTTTCTAAAACAAGTTGACGATCATTGATACAAATATTGTAGAGAGATTCCCTAGTTTATTTATCTCTTTTGTGTTTTCACGCAATAGCAATGATAAAACACCAAAGGACTTTTTTGGTTTCTAAATACATGCTCGGATGTCTTTGTCCTAAATGAGCTATTGAATTTTTATTGGTGAGTATTTTATCTTCCTTCTTGTTTGCTCCATTTCTTCAAAATTGCTACTTTTTATTTTTTGGCACTTATTTATCACTCTCTCTCTCTCTCTCTCTCTCTCTCTCACACACACACACACACACACACACACACTTAAATACTGAATTTTGGAAGTTTGTGGATGGAGAATTGATGTTTCACATGTTGTCATGGTTGGAAGCTAGAAGAATTTTAATTTTTGGGAATATTTTTCTACACGATTTTGGAACATCAATGAGGGTGAATTTTTAGATTGGAAATGATAACGATGATAGAAAGCATGAAGATTTTAAGATATAAAAAACACCTCCCCCTCTATTTGTTAGACATCTAGGTTATTTGTTAGAGAAAGCTTCAGTATATTTAGCGCGAAGTAATGGAGTGTGTCTATTTAATTTTTAGAGAAGAGTACTGAAGTCATTAGGACAAGCTAGCGTGTGCGGTCAATTTGAGTGTTACTTTTCCCCACATCTTCACAGTTCACATGCTAATGCTGAGTATCTTCATCACAGAATTGTATAGTGCCTCACTAGATGTATATGAGAGACAAATTGTACATAACTAATTAGGTTTTTTTTCTCAACGATGCACCTTTTGTTCCTACAACCTATTCGTTTGGTCAGCACCATTAATGCTCTTTTTAGGGGATGCATCTAATCTTTAAAAAATTTTAAAATCAAAATATTGAACCTGTATTGCCCAGGTGGGAATTTTTCCTTCTATTTAGGACATTAAAGATATGTTGTGATGAGAGGAAATGGTAGAGGAACTGTATATAATTTGGTGCTAGAGGATTATGGTGGATTTGGTTGTGGTAGTGAGAGTTGAAGTCACTGGTAGGGTTGTGCTATTAGTAGCAGAGTAGCAGTGAGCCTGTCCCTTCTTCCCTTCCTTTCGTGCACAGCTGGGAGCGTGGCAGCAAAACTTTGGCTGCTGTTGCTTCATATCATTCAAATATATATGCAGGAGCAATAATATTCATCTTTGGAGATTGGCATTGTTGGATTAATTCATCCTAGGAGGCTTCGGTGGGGTGTCCTTTTTGCTGTTTCCTTTTTGCTTTTTTCTTTTATGTTATCTCCTTCGCGACGTGAACTGAAGTAGGAGTCCTTTTTTTTTGTGTTCTGCTTAAGTTCATGGATGGTTCCCCTTGGCAGCTTCTCCAATATAATTTACTTTGAAAGAAGTTTTTTCATTTTCCTTTTGTTTCGTTTAGCGTTAAACATTATTGAGTTGGAATGAGTTATAAATCACTTGAGGGCTATCCAAAATATATGGATGCCGATGCTGAGGTAAGCGACAATTTAATAAAATAATAAAAAAATGTCTAATAGATATAAAAGGTGTCCACCATTGAATGATCTTAATAAAATTCTCGATGTTGATCCTAGGATCTTAATTGCACGAAGCGGGGGTGAAGGAGCAAGGGCATATAGAAGAGTTCAAGGTTGGGAGCTCTTATAGGGGTGTTTATATATTTTGTATATTCTAAGTAATACTTTTTTACTTAGTTATAATATATGTTAAAATATGAATGGATATTATAGATTCATATCAAATACAAATTAATTTTTGTATTTATAAATAAATATTATATAAATATAAAATATAAGAATATATTTGAGTTAATTTTATTCTATAATCTTATGAATTCTATAGATTTTTCCTTACTTCGTAGTTTTTTTTAGTTTATTTGGGATTTATATGTTTGAGATGTTTCATCTTAGTTGATAACGATATTTTTTCTTAATGAGAGCAAGGTTCTTATAAAATTCTTACTTTGGAGTGTACGAGTGAGTTTGGAAGTAAATTTTCCTCATTAGAAGAATTGTGCAACTAAGTTTGGGATGACTTGCATAAATGGTTTTATTGTTCCATGCATGGAAATGATAGAACATTACTAGAAAAGAAAATGAGTGATAACTCTCTTATCGTTTGTAGACTGACTGGGAAGGCGGCTTCTATCCACTGACACTCCACTTTAGTGAGGATTACCCTAGCAAACCTCCGAAGTGCAAGTTCCCTCAAGGTTTCTTCCATCCAAATGTCTACCCCTCTGGGACTGTATGTTTGTCTATCCTCAATGAGGACAGCGTAAGTACTTGTTTCCTGTGCGTTTTTACTGCTGCTGCTGCTGCTGCTGCTCGTTCCGTAAAGCTACCAGTTAAAGGTACCATAACTCATCTTATTTAGTGTTTTCTCTAGGGATGGAGACCAGCCATAACTGTGAAACAAATTTTAGTAGGCATTCAGGATTTGTTGGACCAGCCAAATCCTGCTGATCCAGCACAAACTGATGGATATCAACTCTACATGCAGGTATTATTCTTGATTTTTTGTATAAATTTAGGGCAAATGATTTTTGAGTCCAAAAACATAAAGGCTGTGGGAGGGTTGAGTGCTCTTGGATCCCCCATATCATCGCTCAACTTAGTAGTGTTTGTGAAGGTGGAATATACTTATATACCAAATGACGTATCCTGATATTTGCAGGAACCTGCTGAGTACAAGAGAAGGGTGAGGCAGCAAGCTAAGCAGTACCCGCCCATTGTCTAATGTCATACCTCAGTTTCTATGGCCTGAAAATTATCTTGTCTTATTGTGATAAATTATAATTCATACTTATTCTAGTTGACAACATGACCCAAATAGCTGAGGACCCCTCAAAAACTTGGGTAACCATATCAGATGTTTAGATGTGTGTTTTGTCATGGTATGCTTTGTATTGCTATATGGTGATATGATTACTGTTTTTGGATTACTTAATGGTTAATATCATGAGACTTTAAGCTTTGGATGCTTTCTAATGCTGGGAAAAAATTATCAAAGATTGGGTTTGAAATTACACTCTTGACTCAGAGCAGTGCTGAGCTTTTGTGTGGGAACTAAAAGCTTAGAAAAATATTTGTAGAATTCTGGACACTTTGTTCCTTTTAATTAGTGAATATGGCATCAATGTTTTTCACTTTCAAGTTTGCTGATATCAATTACTCTAAAGGATTGATAGCTGACGAAGGTAATTAAGTTGCCGAAATTAGAGAAAATTTCTTCCTGGAACTTGTATCTTGTACGTTGGCTGTCTTTATGTCTTTACTCATTCATAGAACTAAACAACCAAGGGACTATCCAAGAACGTTGATAATTCATTGGAGTCGCTTTGTCTTGAACACTTAAGAGAAGCTCCTGGTGTACAAAATACCTCTCCATTTTGTTTATATCTATAGCTGAGACTGACTGTTCAATGTTGTTCTAAGTTCCAAGTGTTTTGTGCTATGAGCTGCATTAAATTTATCTCTGTTAAGTGGCTTATCCTGTACAAGCGTTTTACAAATATTGTTGACCCCAAGTGGGGTAACATAACCAAAAATCTTGACTATCAGAATGAGAGAAACAGATACGGCTTTCGGAATTATAGACTTAGTAGATTATCTTTAATTAGCTTTGAGCACTTTGAGAAAGTAGGTTCCTCTATCAATTTAGAATATTATTGCCTATAAATCTTGACCACCATTTGGTTTGGACCAAACTGAATGTGCAAGGCTGTTTAAACTAAGTAAACAAGTTGGAGACTTGGGGTTCAGCCTTTCCGGTGTTCAATGTGGCTTGTGGTGTGGGAACCAACAAAAATGCAATCCAGATGATGCTCTATTACTGCCTGTACAATTTGATGTCTTGGATGAGGGTCTTGAGGTCATCATAGGAAGAACCTCCAACTTCAACTGCCTTCTTTGCCGATTCACCAAGCTGTTTCGCTGTTCTTCTCATTTCCATAGCTTCATTCCCGCCGCACATCACCTTACAAACTGCCCTATTAATCTTCTCCCTGCTGATCAAAGGTGTCTCCTCTGTGGCCCACAATTTCCAATCCTTGTTGCCAATGGGGACTCCAAATTTCAACACCTGAGTCACGAGCTTCTCATTGTAGAATTGGTCTGCGATAATTGGCCAAGTGACCAGAGGCACCCCTGCAGCGACACCCTCAAGAATCGAGTTCCATCCGCAGTGAGTCAAGAACCCTCCGATTGCGGGGTGTTCAAGTATAAACACTTGTGGGGCCCAACCCTTGATGATCATTCCTTTGTTGCTCTCCTTCAACCTTTCCTCTAACCCTTCTGGCAACCACCATTCTTCATTTTGGTCCACATCTTTGTTTGTTTTTAAGACTTTGGCCACAACCCATGTGAAAGAACAACTTGCATCTTCAAGGGCATTAGCGATCTCGGTGAGCTGAGTTTTGCTGAATCGGGTTAAGCTCCCAAAACAGATGTATAGAACTGAGTTTGCTTCCTTAGAATCGAGCCAACTGAGGCAGCTGTCTCTGTTGACTGAGGTCTGGTTCCCTCTTTCGGCTTTATCGGCTTCGTCTTTGTTGAAGAGGGACACGGGGCCTATGTGCCAAGCCTTTATTCCTATAGCTTTTCGGTAGTAATCTGCGTAAGCTGACTCCAATGCATGGAAGCTATTCACCACCATCCCATAACTTTTCTTCTCGGCGTCTTTAAGTTTATCGAATAGTTCAGAGAACTTGGTTGTGGTTTTCACGATATCAGGCAGTTGTGATCTGGTGATCAAAACTTCGTCAGGCAGGGTTGGGACGATGAACGGCTCTCTCTCAAAATGCATATTCTTGTGGGGCTCATAATGTTCGACTGCATAAGCAACTGAGAGATTGAAAAAGCCGCTGCCGCTGAAAGCAAGCCTGGGAATGCCAAGGTCGATGGCAACTTGGACGGTCCAGTGGAAGAGAACGTCGGAGAAGATGCAACTGGGACGGAGTTTTTCTCGCAACAGTTTTTCAATTTGAGGTTGGAGCATGTTGATGGCCCGGAAGATCCGTAGGCTCATTTCAGGGGTTGGAGTGTCGCTTAAATTTTCGCAGCCTTCAGGGAGGTCCACTTCAATGGAGGGGAAAGGGAGGATCTCGAGCGTGATGTGCCTACCGGCTTTGACGTCTCGATCGATGGTGGTTTGGAAGCGTCGGGTGTTCATTGTGGTGGTGATTATGGTGACCCGAACGCCGTGTGCGGCAAATAGCCTGGCAGTGTCCACCATTGGCATCATGTGTCCTGGTGCCATGTAGGGAAGGAAAATTACGTGGAGTTGTTCATCTGTCGAACTCATGGTGGAGAGAGAGAGAGAGAGAGAGAGAGTCACTTCATATATCTATTACATGCTTTTTAATGGCCACCCATTTGGGTTCAAACGCACGACCGTTTCAGCTGAAAAAGTCTCACGACCAGAGCGAAAGAAGCGCAGCAAAAAATCAAAACTAATGCCTTCTATTTAGGAAGGCTTATATCTTACCAGATTCTCTGATTCTCACCAATTAAATTAATAAAATGTCCATTTTAACGAAATGCCCACAAGGATATAAAAAGGAACAAATATCTAGAGAGTTTTTGCACATAATAAAGTGGCTAAATGAATGAATATTTTTTTTTTTATACTTTAGAATAGAACATTCATGGAGATCACTTTTATTTATTTAAAAAAAAAACACCATTGTCATGTCATTGCATTAATTTTTTGTATTTAATTTCTGTAGAAAATGAGTTTTTATTTATAAATGTGGACCTAATAATATGCTCTCTACGAAAGGAAATGCAGTGAAACTAAGATTATATAATATTGCTTCTGAAAAGCACAAATTTTGAATTCCTCCATCAAAGTATACAGAGTTACATTTAGTATGCATTTGTTGTTTGCTTGTACGTTAACGCACGTAATTTCTTTGTCTATATATTCTTATTGACCCTTTGACATTATGAAAATCGAAGAGCTCATTTCAATATTACTATAGTTCTATAAACATTTATCTGTCTTTGTGCACTTATTTTACATTGTTATATCTATAAAAGGAAAATACTCAGCTAGTATTCCCTAAAATTAAAATTGTATTGATTTTGTCCTGGCTTAAAATGCATGTCATAATTGCAAATTGTAACAGAAAATCACCAACTGTGCTATAGATATATAATTGCAAACCACAAGAAATTATTTTGAGTATGGAGTACCACGTTAGCATGCTGATATGGTGTGTGTGTTCTTCTATTACATTGTGGCACGTGTTCTTTTTATGTGAAGTCATGTTGATGTGTTATAATTGATAACCAATATTATAAAGTTATTTTTCAAATTTATGTTTATTTTAGGATGAGTAATAAGACAGTTGCTTATATTTTTCTTTTTTGAATTGATATTGGGTTGGTGTTTAGTCTTCCTTCGATTGAAAATAATGTTTTATATTCCAAGTGAGATGCCCAGGAGAAAGGAAGGGAAGAAAAGAATTGAGGAGGTTGACCTCTTTGCACTCAACTGCATTGGCATATAGTGTGGCGTTATTTTGGGGGGGGGGGGGGGGGGGGGTT
>JAOTRH010000022.1:3504746-3520434 GCA_034768845.1 Heliamphora exappendiculata | reverse complement strand
CATATTTGGCCTCTCACTATAATTAATTAAATTTTTTCACATCTTTTCACATCTACTTTTTTCTAAAAAAAATTCAAAAATTTAAAAAATTTAAAAAAAAAACTAGGTCAAACACAAGCATAGATTTTTGCTTTCCATAACACCAATCACTTATGATTTTAATTATAATTATCGATACTGTAACATACCGTTGGTACATACCAGCTTAGAGTAATATTGATATATTAAATGGTTAATTTTGTATCGATTAAGATACCGGTCTGTACAGATTTATGTCGAATATACTGAGTAATATTAGCCCATACCGATAAATACCAGATACATAATAATTTTTAATTAATTTTTTAAAAAGAATAATTTTTACTTATTTTCTTTGTTTGTATTTTTTTTTATACTATAATTCAAACTTCAAATAATAGAATAAATGAAAAATTCTAAAACTAATCAATATTAAATCATTATTAAAAATCTCAAATGCTAAATTTAGATCTCTTTAAATTAGCTCTCTCATTATAAATAATGAGAATAAAAAAATAATTTTTTAGACTAATGAATTAATCAAAATATTATGTTAAATAAAATTTTATATTATATTAAATTATTTATTATTTTATAATTTTTTAAAAAACATGTCTCTTTGGCAACCGGCTTTAAAGCCCGGCTTTATGGCTTTTGGTTTAAAACCAAAAAGTTTAGTTTCACAACCCCAACTTTTAACATTTTTTTTAAAATCTTTTTCACTTTTTTTTGCTAACAATTTGTAATTTTGTCCTTATTTATTTTTTAATGACCAATAAATTATAAATTAAAAAGTGGTACCAAACGATCTGTTTCGTTGACAGCGAAGTTCGGAGAACATTTTTTACCTAACAATGCTACAATTGATGGCCGAAGGTTCTATCTGGAAGAAAAAAAAAAGGGATGGCTGAAAGACATTTTGGAAAATTCAGTATAGCCACAAATTGATTTTTCAAGGTGGCTTAAAGTCAGCTCATATCTCTTCTAAATGAATTTTTAATTTTTTGATTTTCAAGTGATTTGAAACGAAAAGTTAAATTTAAAGTCAGTTTTGTCAAACGAATGCTTCATTTGACAATTGACTTAGGCCTGGCTTTTTAGCTTTTGCCTTAAAGCCAAAAAAACCAAAAAGTATAGCTCAACAATCCTCACCTTTTAGCCTTTTTGCTTTTAATTTTTTGGTTATTTTGCTAACGAAGTCTAGTTTTACGCTTATGTATTTGCAAATATTAAAAATATTTAATTCTAAAGTCATATTACCAAAGAATAATTTCATCACTCCAGTCCTACAATTAATGAAAGTATTATGAGTGGCTATAATCGACCTAGAATAACTTAAATTTGAGTGTGGGAGTGTATAACAGGATGTGTGTCCAAAACAATAAAATCTACATGAAAGTAAAAAAATTTCACATGGGCCAACACATTTTCTACTATCCCTTCGATATTTTCAATTATCGGTCCGCAAGCTGAAGTGTAATAGAAGTTGGCTTAAGTTCTCCTAGACCTAACTGTTCTTAAATCAAATAAGGTAAAAGAATTACGCTAGCCCCAAGATCAAGTCAAGCACGCTCTATCTTATGATCTCTAATCACACATGAAATGGTGGGATAGCCTGGATCTTTATACTTTGATGGAAAATTTTGTTTAAAGTATTGCACTCACCTGTTCAATTAAAAATGCCTTCTTCTGTTCATTAAGTTTTCGTTTAACTGTACATAAGTCTTTCAAGAATTTAGAATAAAATGGTATTTGTTTTATCGTGAAAAATTTCGTTTGCAGACTGATTTGCACTAATCGATTTAATTAAAAAAGTCAAGCGCTGCAAATAAGCATAAACCAATAATCACACAAACAGAAAATAAAGCAACTACAGTCACACACGAGACGGCGATTTTAACGTAGAAAATCTCAGACCGGGTAAAAATCACGAGACCACTTCGGGTTTAGGAAATGAAGCACTTTATTAAACATTGGTTACAAAGAAATATTACAACCCCGACGTTGCACCCATAACTAATGGTAGTAAGCATATATTTGCTGAATCAACGTACACCAATTCATGTGCTTGACCGCCGCTAAATTCCACCACCAGACGCTAATGCTGACGGAATTCTCCATCAGACTTCAACACTTGAGAATCCTCTCAAGTGACTCCACGAATACAAACAGATCGTTGAAGGTTTGAATCCTAGATGATGGACTTGATTACGCGGAAGCTAAATGTTCATCAAGTTGTAAACTAGCTTGCGAGTATGTTGAATAACCTTAGAAGTTCTTTGGTGGCTAGAAATTATAACAATAATAATGGAGACACCTAAAAGTGAAACTATGGTAGCCTATTTATATATCACCCATCAGAAACCCTAGCTGATATCACAACTTAAAATTTGTTCACGTTACAGACTACCCAATCGGTCTTTTGACCGATCGATCAGTCATGCTATTCTCATAGTAATTTGTTGCAGACATGAGATACCGAGAAGTGTTGAAGACCGCTCGATCAGTCGGTCGAGCGGTCTGACACTTTTTGCACATTTTCGACATTTTTTGCTCATTTTTCGCTGCGCTATAATATTAAATCACAACTCTAAAAGAACAAGTGTCAAATATCACATAATAAAATATAAATAATTTAACTGACAATTGGTCACAGATTTTCCAAATAAAAAAACAAATTTAGACTAGGTCAAAATTCCTAATATATCGCATCTAATAAGGGAATATTAATTTTGGACTTGCTTGAAAATTTTAAGGATTTTAGTATGTTGATTTGCTTTCTGAATAGGCTGCAATCTTTGAGGAAAAGGTGCAGGAATAGGACACTCTACTTCTTGGCTTGGCTTAAACTTGTCAAGTTCATCATCATTCTTCAGTTTGAAAACATCCTTAGGCTTCTGGCCTTTACTGGAATAATTTTGTTAATAATTTTTTCACTACGTAGAGTAGTAACTAACTTAGCATGTTCAAGTTGTTCATCAAACAAAAAAAAAATCACTCACAACAAATTTGTGGGGTTTAGGTTGCGATTGAGCAGAAAATCTTTCTTTTTCTTGAATGGTCAATGTAGAAGTTAATTTGGTAATAGTGCTCTTAATGCCATTAATGGCTTTAAAAGTTTGGACATTTATAGTTATTTAACTATTAATAAATTGTTGCAATGTATTCTGGCGACTCTTGTTAAGAGGAGTATAGGGAAGCAAATTAAAAGGGCCTTGAGGATGTGAAAGTTATGCACTATTATTATTCTTCCAACTAAAATTTTGGTAATTTCTCCATCTTGGATTATAAATCTCAGAAGAAGAAAACATATTAGGCTTCTTAATAGTATTAATGGCATTTATTTGATCATGCTACATCTCTTTGAAAGTAGGATCAGTTGGACACTCACATGTCTGGTATCCTGTGGTCTCACAAATTTCATAAATAATTTTTGTCACAATTGTGACTTCGTTGACCTTCTTCAATTCCATAGCCTCTAATCTTTTAGTCAAAATTGTTGATCTTGCACTCAAATCATCTTCTTCAGTAAGATGGTATTTATTTATCACCATTAGAAACAGTGAAAGATGATTTGATTTTACTTAAATTTCTAGTATTTGTAGTGACCTAAGATTGGACATTCTCTGCTAATAAGTAAAAATACTCAAAAGCCTCTTTGAGATTTTTATAAAAAATTTACCATTACACATCATTTCTACAAATTAGTGCATTTGATGAGTTAAACTTTCATAGAAAAAATCAAAAGCACACCAAGATTCATAGCCATGATGTGGACAAGAGTTTAATGAATCTTTTAAATGTTCCCACACTGATAAAAAGTCTCTTTTTTTTTTAGAAAAATTCATAATTTACCTTTTTAAAGAATTTGTTCAATGTACTGGAAAAAATTTTTAAAAAAAAATGTTTGCATCTCTTGTCAAGTAGTTATTGATCTAAGTCTCAAGAAGTTCAACTCTGTTTTTGCCTTATTTTAAGAGAAAAAGAAAATAATTTTAGCCTAATGGTATCCTTGTTACAATTTTGGTCTAAAAATGTAGTACACAACTCCTCAAATTCTTTAATGTGCAAGTAAGGATTTCCAAATTCGAGACCATAGAACTTAGAAATTATTGCAATTATGCCCAATTTAAAATTAAAATTATTTGCATTAAGAGAAAAAATAATGCATGAAGGAGCACTACTCCTAACAAGTTAGCAAATAATCATGCAAGGTTTGAAGAGATTGGGCTATTTGAATGGAATTTTCTTTATTATTATTATTATTATTATTATTATTATCATCATCACCACCACCACCATTACCATTTAATTTCTCATCCATTATGACACTAATGCAAGAGAGTCCAAAAAATTTCAATTCAATATCAAGATTCATACTCATCAATCGTCCAGTAAAATCACAATACCAAGACTGCATACACTTAAAAAAATCTAAAGCCTAAAAATAATAAAAATTAAAATAAGAAAATGGAACGGTTTACCAAGGTTTGCAAGAGGTCGCAACTAGAAACTCCACAAAATAGCCCACTACTTTTGAATAACGCCGCAATCTCCAGCAACAGCACCAAAAACTTGCTGCGACTTTAATGATGCAATTCCAAGTGTAGGATATCGTAAAGTAATATTTTTCGATGAATTTGAGGTCATGCCACAAGGATTGGTGTATTGCAAAGCACATGTTAATGAAAATAAAATAAAATATTCAATTGGATAACTTCATTAGATTTGAGAACTTTAATCGAAAAAAAATAAACTAATGTGATAATAAATAAGAAAGGTACTAAGGCATCAAGGACTTTCTGTCAATATTTTTATTATTTTATTGATCCAATTTGTATAATTCAATCGAGAATTACAAAAAAGATGTTCTCAATCAGAAGATAAAAACGATTATTTTATAGAAAAAAAAATTGTGAAGATAAATTAATTTGATTGATCAATTTGAACAATAAAAATTCGAGAAATTTAATTCACACAGAATCTAAAGTTTTTCGTGTCCTTGAAGTCAACAATAGAACAATGGGTTTTACAGAATAAATTTTTTTTAAAACAAAATAATTCAATCAATTAATTAAACTAACCTTGCGATAAAAATTATATTTGAACCAATAAAATAAATATAATGAATCTATTGGGGCTCTTCCCGTAGCCTTAGCAAGAAGCTTATAAATCCATGGAGAAAAAGATAAACTAGGGTTTCTAGAGAAAAGATGACAAAAGATAAACTAGGGTTTCTAGAGAAAAGATGACGAATAGTGAAAAGATAAATCGCAATCCAAGGTTTCCTACTCTATATATAATATAAAATAATCCTACATATCTCATATTTCTAATAAGAATCTTATCCTCTTAAAATACTATTATTTCCTAAAAAATTATAATAAAATTTGTAATTTCCTAAAAAATTATAATAAAATTTGTAATATTCGTTGGGCGTCAAAATTACATGGACTATAACATTCCAAATACTAAAATAATAGCATTCAGAGCTAGCCCAAGTTGGGTTCATGTCCTTTGAGTCAAATTTAATTTGAACTTTTCTCCTATTTTCCAAGTCATATTTACATGTTGAAGTTTGATACTTTTCAAATGCGCTTCGGGTTTCCAAATATTACCTCTAAATTTCTAACTTAATTCTTGCAATAGAAAAATAAGTATTAACACAAAATTAATTATATAAATAGCAATTATTAGTAAAATAGTAAAATAAAACCAATGTTAATATGTAAAAATATGCATTATTAGGTCTCTATCAATAAACTTCCACGTAGAGAGGACAATAAGCCTTCACACAGGGAGGCAATGTTAAGACTAAAGAATTAGAGAGAGAAATAAAAACTTAAACTTTCCTCTGTTATTCATTATTAGTATACAATCCTTCTTATATAGGTTTTAACCCCTTGTAACTAACTAGTACAGCTGTATAATCAATCAGATTGCAGACTATTAATCAGATAACAAACTATCGTCCTAACAGTCTTGCTTAAGCTCCGAACACCCTCTGCATTGTTTATCCAACTCCAGTTGGTTAAATTGCCTAGTATCCCCCTTCAAACTCATGGTGGACAAAGAATTAACCATGAGTTTGTCTATGAGGAAACAAAAATCAGCCGTAGAAAGGGGTTTTGCAAATATATCAACAATTTGATCAGTAGAAGAAATATGATGAACCTGAAGCTTCTTGGAAGTGACTTTCTCTCAGACAAAATGATAATCAACCTCAATATGCTTCGAGCGTGCATGAAAAACAAGATTAGAGAATAATGATATTGCTGATAAGTTATCACACCATAAGATAGGAATGAAACTAGGAGAAATATGAAGAGCATGAAGAAGTATTTCAACCCAGGTGATGTGTGAGTTCAACCCACACATCGCTATGGACAATTGCCGGTGGTTTATTTGTGCTAGTTCTAGACAACGAAAAATGAAGTTTATGAGATTTTGCAACACAACAGTGTGTGCATAATCCTTGTGACTTGCTGTTCCTTGATAAGCTAAGTTGAGAAGCTAGTTTATTAAACTTCTATTGAGATGGATGGCCTAATCTTTGATGCCAGACTGTATTAATGGCTTGCATAGTGTAGCATACCAACTTGGACTTGGAAGCATCACTCTTCCCTCCATTATTCTCATTGTTTGGCAACTGATACAAACCTTGAACATGATAACCTTCAAGAAGTATTTGGTTGGTTCTCTTGTCCTGAATCATAAACTTATCAACATTAAAAATAACAAGACAGTTGTTATCTGCTGCTAGTTAAATAATCGAAATTAGATTAGAAGTAATTCCTGGAACATAAAACACTTGATTGAGTTTAAAAGTGAATGCAAGAGTATAGAGAATACTCTAACCTATATTTTGGATGGAAATGCTTGTTCCATCTCCAACGGTGACTTTATCATAACCATAGTATAGTTCATAGAGGTGAAGATTGGACAAATCATTAGTTACATGATGACTGGCTGCTGAATCCACATACCAGCCCTCTTGAGGTGCTACTGTTTCAAAAGTAATGTATGCTTTTGGTGTGTATAGAGACTTTGATTGTCCGTTCAAACTTGGATCATAAGAAGCAGATGTGTGATAGTCAGGATTCATTCTGTGCTAGCAATTTATAGCCGTATGATTCATCTTTCCACAAATCTAACCTATAGGAACTGAAGATGAAGATGTTTGAGAAAAATTATTCTGAGAAAAATTATTATGTCTTTGTTAACCTCGATTTTCTCTTCCTCTATTTGGAAAAGAAAAGTTATTGTACCGACCTCTTCTTTGATAATCATTTGGCCTTCCTCCTTGTCCTCGACAAGAATTCCTATTTCCTCAATATGAATTTCTATTTTCAAATTGTAAACTTGAGTTTCTTGTGGTTGAAAAAGCTACGGTAACATCAATTAACGACGTTGTCTTGGATTCGATATGAATCACTTCAGAACACAACAGTGCTGACAGATCTTCCATCGTTATATATTCAAATATAGTTCTGATGCTAGTTTTAAACGAATCATATTCGTTTGACAATCCATTTAACGTGAGAAAAACTAGATCTTAGCAAGTGTAAAATGATCTGCCACTTCTTTAATTTGTTGCAAATAAACTTCAATTGATTGAGATTTCTTAGAAATTGCATTCAATTTGCACTTTAGTTGATGAATATGAGAACGAGAGAGAGATGTAAACTTTTTTTCCAAGAACTTCCATACCTCATGATTGATTTTACCGTGAAGAACAGTGTGATACACTATTGGATAAATAGTTGCTATAATGCAGCTCAGTAAATGTACATCAATGATTATCCAATTTATATATTCTGGATTTGGAACTTCTTGATTATCGTAATCAAGAATTGTTGCATGTGGACAAAGAAAAGTTCCTTCCATGAAGTTCAACAAATTTGAAGCTCTTAAAATATTATAAAATTAACTTCGTCAAATGATATAGTTGGTTGAATCTAGTTTTATTGTAACAAAATAACTGAGATTTGATATCAATACTAAAATATTCAAAAGGAGAGATGAAGCAGATGAAGAAGATGAAACCATTATTTTCTGCTCGCAGCAGCTTGCTAGAGCTCTAATACCATGAAAAATTAGAGAGAGAAATAAAAAATATAAACTTTCCTCCGTTATTCATTATCAATATACAATCCTTCTTGTATAGATTTTAACCCTTTGTAACTAACTATTACAGTTGTATAACCAATCAAATAATATACTACTAATCAAATAACAAACTACCGTCCTAATTGTCTTGCTTAAGCTCCGAACTCCCTCTTCATTGTTTATCCAACTTTAGTTGGTTAGATTGCCTAATAAAAACACACTAAAAAATTAAAAATAAAGAAAAAAGTTCAATAATCATGAGCAACGCATCGCCACACGCCTTTTTCCACGACTAATTAGAATGATAATATTGTAGCCTCTACCCAATTTTCACAGGCAAATTTATTGAAGGTTGAAAGTGAAAAAGAAAATATCTAGAAAGAACGTAGTGGTAAAAAACAAATGATGAAAGAAAAAAAATACACAAAAAATAAAACAAGATATAAATCACAAACAAAATAATACAAAATTAAGAAGAATGAATATGAGAGAGACAGAGAGAGTAGAAAATCGAGATATAGAAGATGAGAGGAAGGAAGAGATTTGGGGAGATGGAAACGAGAAGGAGAGTACTTGAAATTATAAGTTTATAATTTTAATAAATATTTATAATTTTTATTTAAAATTATAATTACATTTTTTTAGTATAATTTATAATTTTATAATTTTAATTACACCAAACACCCTCCTTATATAACCATGCTAATGACGTACGTTGTCGTTGTTTTGTTTTTTGTTTTGTTTTTTTTATAGATAAGGGTTCAGATGGATGATCCAATGCCGACAGGATGGAGAAGAAACTAAAGGCCTGAATAGTAAATCAAGGGATGTCGTTTGGTAAATATGCTTTTTAAATTTTTAGATTTTTGTATCAAAATAATAGCATTGTTCTTCAAAATATGTATTATAAATGGCTCATAGTAAGGAAAAAAAATGCGTTTCTGACTTTCCTTGAGACTTTCATTGCAAGGTGATATGTATTGAAGTGCGAAAAAATATTAGGTTATTGAATTTTTAAAAAATATTGAATGATACAAACAACTTAGTTAATTTTTTTTTTGTTTTTAATAAAAAAAAAATCAAAAATCTAACTCAAAAGTCAATCACCAAATACATCTTCACATTACTAGTTATTTTTGCTAGGTAAAGTATAAACTCCAACAAATAGGTAAATCGGATGCATAAGCCACTTCCTCAACAGGAGAAAGAAAGACTTTCACGCAATGAAGAGAAAACCATCACATAGGGGGGGAAACCAAACGTCCACGCGGAGAGGATCGAACTGTAAACCTCCATGCAGAAAAAACCTCAAACTTCCATACAATAAGACATTATTAAAACACACAAAAAACTGGAGACATTATTGAAACACACTAAAGAACCTAACAAACAATAATAAAAACATCACGGTTATTGTTGCATTTTTCTCATAACCAACTATAATGACATCGTAGTTTTCATCCAACTTTTACAAAAAATTTATTGAAGGTCGGAGGTTGTCACCTAACCCTAGCTTTGGCAAAACTATCATCGATCTATTTATATGAATATGATAGATGTCTATATCGAAAAAGTTACTTGAAAAACTTAGAATGGTGAAAAATAAATGATGAAAGAAAAAAGATACACGAGATAATATTGAAAATATAATATTTGAATTATTTTATATGCAACGGAATGAAAATAATGTCATCCGTTGATTATTTTAAGTTAAGCAATCGCAAACAATAATAAAAATAAACCAATCACACAAATTAGAGGCTCGAGATTTTTTACGTGAAAATCCTAATTCGGGTAAAAATCACATGACTAATTCAAGTACAGGTAAATCAAGCGATATACCAATGAACAGTTACAAGACACTATTTACAGATTTTTACCGAGTTCTCAATCCAAACGTCTTAAGTTTGTTAGCTAAATTCACGTACACCATTCTCCGCTCGATTACCGCAGCAACGAATTCTCGAAATTTCACATGTATTGAATAAACAATACTTTCGCACTAAAGGAATCCTCTGTCGGTAAAACTGAGAATACCTTCTAAATTTGAACACGAACAATCTTCAAATATTGGAGATAAGAAAAAAATTTATGATTATGTTTTGGAGCTCTAAATTTTGAAGTTCGAAAATTATTTTTCGTGGCTGATCTTGAGTCTTATTTGTAGGCTTGAAAAATCAGCAATTAGAGTTTCAATGTACTTAAACTAATTGGGTTCAATGTTCTGTCAGAACTAATCTTGTGCGAACCTGCTTCGTTGATTTGTACTCTTGATTTTTTGTGTTGTACTTCAGTTTTTCAACTTGAATAATATTCTGACAAAAAACTTTTAATCCAAGTAAGACTCACAATCCAATTAAGTAATTTAACAAAATCAAACAATTTAAGAATTCTAGGGTTATCCAATCACAAGAATCGTAAACTAACTAGGACTAACCATATAAGAATTCCACACAATCTAAGATTCCTGATGTAATTAAAACTCAACAAATTTATCCTAATTCAACCATAAATCTCCTAAACAACCTAAGAATTTTACAGTAATTAAAAGACCTAAATTGCTATAAAAATAAAAGAATTTAATTTAAACAAAATAACAATTAATTAAATTCCTAACAAGTATAATAAAATATAAACCTCATGCAAAACAAAGTAAATTAATGAAGAAAAAGTGTGTTAATATATATATATATATATATATATATATATATACAAACTTTGGTCACGCTTATCATTCATATTGTTACAATTTTTGTTTTTTTTTTATCACGATAAGAATCTACACTCTTATATATAAGGAAGGAAAAAAGAATGGAGATCATCCTGAACCATTCAGGATGGGACTCAAAATCCTAACCTCCACTTTGGGAATTTAGAGCGATGTTATTAGACTACAAAGGTCTTGGTGCATATAGTTGTAGTTGTATTTATAATGAACATTAATTATTTAAGAAAAAGAAGTCAAAAGCATCAAATTATACATTCTACAAAATTATTAGTTTTTTATTTTTTTTTAAATTATTTTTAGTCCATAAATAGAATTGAGAAATCATAACAAATAAATTGATACAATTTTTTTTAAAACATGTTAAAAGTTGTCTCATTTTAACCTTTTTTAGTAAATAATCAATTAATCATCGATTAACATAGACTATAAATGGGTGGTTAGTGCTGGAATCAAGATGGGAGCATAATGGCATATAAAAATGGTATAATGGCTTGGATGGTGGTTTTAGACTATTTAGGATAGAAAATTATTAGCTACTTAGATCTCGGAGTTTACGTGATGCGTATTAAGCGCATTGTTTTTTGTCTTTTACTTACCCAATAAAAATAAGTTAACATTATTCGACGCAGAGTTTGCTTTTTTTTTATGGCGCTGAATAGATCGCTACTCTTTATAGTGAAAGTTACCTAAAAATGGGAGACTTAGTGGACCTATAAAAAGAAGGTCCAGCGGCAGCTTCTCGAGACTACCGGAGCTACCTTATCAGACTAGGAAAGCTACCCACCCGCAAGAGCTAGGAGCACACTGACGGTAGACCTTCTCTCTTATTCACGCAATATTGCTGGATCGGGCAAAAGCCCATTTGCACTACCCAAAACTACGCTTCTAGGAAGGGATAAAGACAATCCTTGTTCAAGTATAGTTTAATAAAAATGTAACGTAAACTATAATACATAATACTCCAAAACTACCGAGTAATTACTCAGATATTGGTTCTACAGTTTCCAGAGGAAAAAAAAAGATACAGCTAGATTTGGATATGAGATGGATTTGGTTCATGTTTTGTTTTCCCAACATCCTCTTTACCACTTAAAAACGGCACTTTGTTCTCTTCTCTCCCACCCATATCCGTATCTTGAAAAAGCCAAAGAGTTCCATTTTCGAGTTTTAGGATTGGAGGAATCTCTTTTCATTCTTTTCTTTCTTTTCATTCCCTCCCCCACTTTCAAGAGATAAAGTTAGGAAGAGAACCAAAGAGGCCACCGAAAAGCATAGACACCTTATCATTAAAGCAAGAGGAAGAAGAAAAACAAAAAAAAAAACCAGACCCGATTAGACTGGCCAATGCACACGCGCATACACACATACTCACCCACACGAGATTTTTTATCCTGAAAATTTAATGGGCATTACAGCCCATCGCACTTCACAAGTAGTCGAGATTTTTTGTCTTGAAAATAATATGGACGTATTTGTTTAAGCGGAATTGGGAAGCCGAGATAAAATTACGAAACACTAAGGTTCACTAAAATAAATTTTGTGTTTTTAGAATAAATAGTTTTGCATTCGTACGATGAGATCTTGATTAATAGATCGATAAATTTTAGACTGTTCACGGAATGATTAATATTGGATCCATTTAGTATTATTAGTATTAAATTTTAAATTATTTTTTTTTTCATCAAACTGCTGATAACAATTCTATGACTTTTTTATCACATTATTTATTCTATTTTAATTTAATATGAATAAAATTTCTTATTGTATACATAATTTTTTTTTATTATTTCATAATATTAAAAAAATATGTGAGCCTTCTAATTAATATTACTTCCCTCTTTTATTCTATACAATTATATTCGGAATTTGGGTGTATTTGTCTCAATATTAGGGGTGGTAATGGGGTAAGACGGGTTTGGGAATAAGGTCCTTCATCCACGTTCCTTATTTGATCGGGACAAAAACGAAAAACATATCAAGGAAGTAGTAGAGAATGGGGTTGGAGCGCGAATATTTCGGAAAAAATTTTAAGGTTTAAATGAGTGATACTAATAAGAGTTACAGATGATATAATAAATCAAAAAAGTAGTTGATGAATCAATAGAAATAAAAATACAAAATATAAAAAATAGAAAAGAAAAAGAATTGAAACAAATAATGTGTTACTATTTTTAGACTTTTATATTTTTTAAAAAATTTAAAAATATTTATTTTAAATAATTAAGAACATGGCAAGGAAACGGCCAAAAAGTAAATACCCTTATTACTCAATTTATTATTAAAAATAAAAAAATTTATACATAATTTGGCGTAAACAAACAGCCCGGGCCGGGTAAGATGGAAGAAATTGTGCTCTCCTACTTATTATATTAAAAATTATTAAAGTAAATCTGAAGTTAAAAAATAATTTATTTCCCTAACAGCTCTGTCTCTCCTCTCTCCTCTCTTCTCTCTCCCATTAATCATTTATCTGCTTTTCTCTTTGTATCTTTTTTTGCCCTTTTCTTTATAGTATGAAAATCACAACATAAGTCAACCGCACCTCATCATTTGGTCTTGGTCCTTCTAGGCACCACCACCACCACGGCACCACCTCATTTCCCACTTCGTTTCTTCTTTTGTTTTTTTTTTTTCTTTTCTTTGAAATCATCAGATCAACGATCAACCTCTATATAATTGCCAACCTCTCCGTGTCAGCAGTTCTTAATTACCCATGGGATCAACCATGAAGGTGCATCAGTTCGCACGTGGAACACTCAACTGGGAGCACGAACCCTCCCTCGCGCTTGCCTGCAAGACTTCCCTACGCCCTCTTGCCCCCAAGCTCGCCAACACTACCCTCGCCCCCGCCTTCGATATCAAGAGCTTCATTAGACCCGAAAGTGTCCCAACTCCCAGAAAACTTGGACGCTCCGACGACAAGAGAGAAACAACTCAGGTGAGAGGGAAAGAAGTACTTATCATCTTTCTTTTTTGGCAAAACCAGGAAAAAATAACCAAAAAAATACCTAAAATTCAAAATAACAGTTTAGATAGACTTTAACTCCAAGTTTGGCTCATTTAGCGAAGGCGATGTGTGTAACGTTATCTCCACTCCTCGTGGAACGGAGGAGATTCGATCGATATAAAAATGTTTCTTGAGCTTAGGTTTAGGCGACAACTCAGTCACGAAACTGCTAAATTCCTAGTGAGACTCCAATTTTGATCTTTTTTCTTCTAAGCCTTCAGCCTTCATGATCATCGCCGCTTCTTTGGCGACTCAAAATACAAAGTTAAATTATCACCCATCAATTCGAATTTTGAGTTTTTTTTCTTTTTTGGCACTGTTTTCTTTGTGGGTTTTTAGAGTTTTCTGTTAAAATTATTCTCAAGGATAAAAGAAATTAATTAATATTAGTTTACTTGAGTTGTACGGAAGAGTGAGAAGAAGTTTGGGAAATTGGTGCAGGTGGAGGCGCAACCAGGGGGGACGAGGTGGAATCCGACGCAAGAACAGATAGGGATACTGGAGATGCTCTACAAGGGTGGAATGCGCACTCCCAATGCGCAGCAAATCGAGCAGATCACCGCCCAGCTTGGAAAATATGGGAAGATTGAAGGGAAGAATGTGTTTTACTGGTTCCAGAACCACAAGGCACGCGAGAGGCAGAAGCAGAAGCGCACTAGTCTTGGCATCGGCTACTGTCATAGAACTCCGGCTGCCGCCGCCACCATTGCCGCTATAACATTGGACTTAAGGGTATCTCTCTCGTTTCCAACTAAACCTAGCTATTGTAATACCACCCGAGGTGGGTTTTAGGTGGTCGCAGTTCGAGTCGTGTCTTCTCGAATTTTGCAGTTCTAAATATGGTCTTTCGGTGTGCCTGTAATAAGGTCCGTTTGCCGAACCATGGGAAAGGGGCTCGTTTGAACCCGTCGAAAAATGATTACTATCATTGGTTGCCCTAAACATTTTTTTTTGTTTAGAAAAAAGAATAAATGAACCTATTCTAATTTAATATCTCGATCGGGTCTCTTCATAAAAAGGAAATCACGGTTTTTTAGTGAAATTTCAGGGACAAGTGGAGAGAGAGGAAGATATTCCATACAAGAGGAAGTGCAGGACTTGGACGTTTGAATGCTTGGAAGAGGACGAGAGGTACTTTAAAGAGGAAGGGGACAAGACTCTGGAGCTTTTCCCATTACACCCGGAAGGCAGATGATGGGGTTAGAATTTTTTTTTTTTTTTTTCTTTTTTCTTTTTTTTTTTAGAATTATCCCACTTTAATTGGCAAAATTATTAGGTATTCTCCTAGTATAATATGACATTGTTTAAGTGGCACTCTATATAAACAAAAATGTTTAAAATTTTTTTTATTATATTATAAAATAAAAATACAACGTAAACAATGTCATATGATATTATGAAAATGCTCAATAATTACTGCTTGGTTGGACATTTTGTGTTGCTGTGCTTTTTTTTCTATCTTTCTTTGGCTCGGGAAAGAGGAGAGAAGTCAGATCACATGCAGGTTGTATCTTTGTACCATTCCTGATTCCCTGTTATTGTTGACATGGAACCAAAATGCTTTGTAGCTCTTGGAAAATGCTACTGATCTTTAATTTCTTTATTCGTTTTCTGGTGGGTGATATATATATGTATTTTGACTACAGGAAGTTGTGAAACCAAGCCTTTTAGGCTAAAAGTGGTGAATGGACACTGAAGTCCAAGCATCTACTTCTCCCCACTTTCCCCCACTCCCACATATTTTCTGCGTTTCACATTGGAAAAGATATGTTTACTTATCACTTAGATCATATGCAAGTTTCAATATATCTATATCTATATATATA